>VZTV01029412.1:0-40066 GCA_013400875.1 Anhinga rufa
TGGGGCATACTGGGGGGGGTCTGGTTATAATGGGAGTGGGGCCTGAGATGACAGTCTGGTTGAAACTGGGGGGGACTGGGACATGTTGTAATGGGAGTGCTGAAAGAGTCTGGTTGATACAGGGTGGGACTGGGGCGTACTGGGGGGTGGTCTGGTTGGAATGGGGGAAGGGAAGGTCAGATGAGAGGGTCTAGTTGATACTGGGAGGGTCTGGCTGTAACGGGGAGGGAAGGGGTGAGGTAAGACAGTCTGGTTGATACTGGGGGGTTTGGTTTTAACGTTGCAGANTGCAGAGAGTGCAGTGAGATGGGAGGGCCTGTGCTGATACTGGGGGGGGACTGGGGCGTGCTGGAAGGTTCTGGTTGTAATGGGTTTTGGGAGGGGGATGTGATGGGAGTGTCTGGGTGATACGAGGGAGACTGGGACATGCTGGGAAGGCTTATGGTGTTCTTGGGAGGATCCTTGTTGATACTCCCAGCATGGCCCAGTTTTCCCCCAGTATCTGGAGGGTAGAAAAGGGGTGAGGGACTGGGCTGGGGGGGCGGGTCCTGGCCATCCCACAAGCACTGGGGAGGCTGGGGGTATTGTTGATGATATTGGGGGGGGGTGAAAAAAATCGTATATTTTTGGCCCAGCAGCTCCTACGCGGCTGTGGTTGGAGCCTTTTCCACTGCCACGAATTCCTCCATCGCTGCTCGCTGCCTGTTCACTCCCACACCAGACCCAGCCTTCCAGTGAAATTATTCTTTTTCCCTTCCCGACATATTTCTTGCTTTTATTTAGAACCTGCGGGCAGCAATTCCTTTGCAGCTACGTTCGATACCCTCAGCACTTCCTCCGTGTGTAGGACTGGTTGCCCCGATCGGTCCTGTGACTTTCTCCGAAATGGCAACTTGCCGTCGCCCCATCTTCACCAAAGCCATTTTCACTGGGATTTGGCTTGGCCGCGGTGCTGCCCGCCCAGGGAATACCTCTCCTGCTGCATTTTAGGAGCATGTAAGCTTTTTTTGGGACCCTTGTGGTTGCCTGTCTTGGGCTGAACCCCCCAATTCTTCTCTGCTTTGGCACGTAGAAGCTCCACTCCAGGAGATGCTTGGTGTTTTATTTTTCCCCCCAAATACATCGCCTTGCCACCCTTGTGCTTTTCTTGCTTTGCTCCTTTTTGTTCCTCTGGCTCATGAGGTCCGCAGGCGCTACCTGTACAGTTCGATCCCTTCCCCAAGAGCAGACCACTCCGAAACCCCTTGGTTTAAACCAACTGGTGGTGGTGGATCCCTCCTGGCCCTCAGTAAGTGTCCAGCACCTGGGTCCACTCCTCTCCTGATTAACGTACCCCCACCGTGGTGGGCCTCAAGGGGCTCCCACTGAGCCATAGCCAGTGCTAGGTAGGAAAACCCCAAAACCCCTCAGTGACTTCACTGCAGCCATCGCATAGTGCCAGAAAATATCAAATTTATCATCCTGCCTGAAGTCATGGTGGTGAGTCAGCTGGGATGTGCTGGGTGTCCAGATGGCAGCAAAGGCAGCCCTAATATTTGGCTTTTTCAGAGCCAGGGAAGCATGTTTCCACCAAAAGGCTGGGCTTTTCACTACCTGCTCGTGCAAGTTTCCTCTTACATGAGCTACGTCCCTCCGTGTTGTGCTCCCAGCCTGCTCTGTGCTGTTCCTTTCCACCCATGCAAGCGATTCTCTCTTAACACCTGGATTTGAAAGCAGGGGTACTGGAGACAGTGGGTTTGTTCTCCCCTCTGCTTGGCGGGGGCTTTCTGATCCCCCCCACTCAGTGTCACCCTGATGTCTCAGCCAAAAGGGAAGGGCTCCACAGCCTCTGGGTGAGGAATGGTCAAATCCATCCCAGAAGGGTGAGTGTGCCCTGGGAGAGGGTAATCCTGAGTCGCCTTCTCTGCTTCCCGCATTACTCTTGCCATAAAGACTCAGGGGCCGGTCTGTTTAAACAACAACAGGAGCGTCTTGTGAGTGCCTGCTGCAGCAGGGGACAAAAGTGTTTGTCTCAGTTTGGCTAAATAAGGGTTTCTGCTGGTTTGGGGGGGGTTTATTGCTTCTTTTCTACCTCTCATTTATTCAACTTACTGTCCCTTTCATCCTTTCCATAGTATATTTGGCCATCTCCTTAATTTCCCCCCTGTTCAACAGGGGATTCCTCAGCTTTGCTTTTTTGGGGTGTCCCATTCCAGTGCTCCTGCCTCCCTTTGGGTTGATGGTACTTGCTCTGTGCCAGTGAGACAAAATTGTGCCTGGAAACCCTCTTGCTTTGGCCAGGAATTCCCTTCTCTGTGCCTCAAGACCCAGCTGGGGGTGGGAGGTGTGGGTGAGGAGCAGCATTTCTTGGAGCACCTTTTACCTGTTAAGCTTTAATGAGATCCGAGTGGTTATTAATAGTATTTAGCCTATTTACTTGTAGCTCACCCCCTTGCCTTCCCTTGCAGTTGTCTATTGAAGCATCATCCGCAGCTGCGGTGCGCTCCCATTGATGTCCAGGCACAGGGGGGAGTTGGGAAATCCCTTGGAAAGACCCTGCTCCATCACTGGCTGTCTGTAATCCCACAAACTCCCATCTATTCATAGCAGCCACTGAGTTATACCAAATTACACCCCCTGTTGCAGGTGACAGCACAGGCTGGTGGCCTTGGGCAGGCTTGGAGGTGTCTCTGTGCCTGGAGTTTATCAGTTCTTGGGGGTCCAACTGTGCCAGCAGGTCTCCAGCACTTATGAGTCCTTGAGAGGCTTTGGCATGCTGCCTTCCCAGCCTGTACCTTTCTTCTCTTCTGCTTTTTATTCTCTGTCAGCCATTTCCCTGCTCATGCCCACGGGAGTCCCTTCTTGGGTACCTTTAGGGCAGTTTTATATCTGGGTTTGCAGCAGCTTCCTCGCTGTGTTGGTGTCAGGTTGGCAGTGTGGTGCTTGGAGGCTCTTAAAGCACCTGCTGCTCCTGATGTCCCCTCCACCCTGCTGCCTCTCACCAGCATGTCTGGACATGAAGGCGAAAGTGAACCACCTGAATTTAGTTGTTTGTGATGAACAGCTCCTTGTTTTAACTGGTTGCCCTTGCCTGTGTATCACACAGGGTTTCAGAAGACAGATTGTGCCTTCTTCCCCTCCTTGGCTAAACTGATCCACATGTGGTGTCCTGAATGAGGACAGCAAATCCAGCCCAGGGGATCTCCAAGGTGGATATCAGAGCCAGGTGTCTCTTGTCAAGCTGAACAACCACTGAACAGGCTCTGGAGGTATCAGTGGGCTTGGATGGAGCCTGGAAAAACACTGGCCTAAGAGAGGAGCGTTTGCTGAGAAGGTCATCTGAAAAACTACCCTGGTACGCTCCGGAGCTGAGTTGAGCTGTTGAATCCCCAGGAGCTGGGGGCTGAATTCCTCCATGCATCTGTCGCCTGTGCCCAAGGCAAGGCTGGCAGCTCCTTGTTGCAGACGAGGGGTCACACAGGCACCCAGGAAGACCAAGCACCCTCTGAGGAGCTTTTCAAACCCCTGCCTGGAAGCTGCCAGTCAGCCAGTATGGCCCTGGATGGCTGGGGACATGGTTGAGGCCAGTTCCCTGTTGTTGCTCTGATCAGGTAACTGAACAGGCCCTGCAAGGAAGCAAATTGCTCCCTGTTATGAATAGCAGCTGGCTTTGAGTGCTAGTAACAGGCTTATGGGTAAAAAGTCTTTTAAGTGCTGATCTGGGGCATTTCTCTGGCACTAGGGCTGCTCTGTCTGTCTCTCTGCCTCCATCTCCCCCCTGCTCTGTCTCTGTCTCCCCCCCTCCCTATATATCTGTATCTTTCTCTCTGACCTCCCCATGCCTTCATCTCTCACCCACATCTTCATCTTCATGCCTTCTCTCTCATGGTCCTGCCCCATGCCTGTTGTCCATCTCACACTCTCTCCTTTCTCGTTTTCCAGGGGCTGCCATGGAAGGGCAGCCAGGTTCTCCAGCCTGTGAGCCCCCCTTTTCCCAGAGGCTCTCCCTGCTTTCCGAAGGAGATGGGCCTGAAGGTGAAGAGGAGCAGGAGGAGGCTCAGGAGGAGGATGCAGCCGGGGCACAGCCAAGAGAAGAGCTGGGGGAAGGCTCCCCGGAGCGGCTGGGGCAAGCTTCTCTGCGCCGCTCAGGACGGTGCTGCCGCAGGCAGGGCTCTCTCGCCCCTCGGGGTGCAGGCAGGCCCTACCAGAAGACAAATGAGGACGGGGGGGCTTCCCCGTGCCACCAGGCACTGGAGGAGCTGCGGCCATGCCGGCGGAAGCACCGGTTATGCCTGAAGCCTGAGACAAGCTGGGTCCCCGCATCCCTGGGACGGGGGGAGAGTGCTGAAGAGCCAGGACCCTCCCGGGGGAAGAGGCTGCGGTTGATCTGGGGCCGGACAAGTGACTTCAGACAGAGGGAGATGGAGAATGGGCTGGAGGAGGTGCCGCAGAGCAGTGAGGAAGAGGAGGAGGAAAGACGGTCTCGGTCCTGCTCCCCTGAGCTGCCCCTTTCCAGCGATGTCCGTCCCAAGCCAGACTTTGTACAACTGATTGACGAGCGTGGCATCTACTCTACTGCCAAGCTGGTGCTGGGGAGTGCGGTGGGGGAGCTGGAGGAGGCAGCGGTGGGGCTGCCAGCCCACCCGAAGCGGGGAGCAAGCAGCATTGGAGAGCTGGAGATCCGTGAGGTGATCGTGGATGAGAAGCCCTTCCAGTGTGGAGTCTGCGATAAGGCCTTCAAGAGGGCCTGGGAGCTCTTCAGCCATGAGGTGGTACACAATGAGGAGCGTCCCTTTCGCTGCGACCTCTGCCAGGCCTCCTTCAAGCGCCACTCGGACTTCAAAAGCCACCGGCTGGTCCACACGGAGGAACGACCATTCCGCTGCGAGCTCTGTGGCAAGCGCTTCAAGCGCTCCTCCAACCTCCAAGAGCACCGGCGCATCCACAGTGGTGAGCGTCCCTTCCGCTGCCCCCGCTGCGCCAAGAGCTTCAAGACCCCCTATGAGCTGCAGCGCCACGCACTCACCCACTGCGCTGAGAAGCCCTTCAAGTGCGCTGACTGTGGAAAGGACTTCCCCACCTCCAATGCCCTCCTCCTTCACCAGCGCCAGCACTGTGACGACAAACCCCACGTCTGTGGGGTCTGCGGTAAGAAGTTCACCTACGGGCACAGCCTCAAGGTGCACGAGCGGGTGCACACGGGCGACCGCCCCTTTGTCTGCCCGCTCTGCGGCAAGGGCTTCAAGCAATCCAATGCCCTCTCCTCCCATGAGCGGGTGCACACCGGTGAGCGCCCCTTTGTCTGCAAAACCTGCGGGAAGGCCTTCAAGCAGTCGTCCTACCTGGTCATCCACGAGCGGGCACACACAGGGGAGCGCCCTTACAAGTGCGAGGTGTGTGGGAAGGCCTTTGCTCGGCCGTCCTTGCTCCTCCAGCACCACCGCGTGCACAGCCAGGAACGGCCCTACAAGTGCAGCTTCTGCCACAAGTTCTTCAAGGACCTGGCCTACCTGGCCGTGCATGAGAAGGTGCACACGGGCGAGACACCCTACAAGTGCAGTGTCTGTGACAAGGGCTTCGCTCACCCCTCCAACCTGCTGCAGCACCAGCGCGTGCACCGTGACGGCTGAACCCTGGCATGGCGAGTGCAGCCATGGTGTTGCCAGGCCGTGGTGGCCGTAAGTACGCCGCCACCAACAGCAGACAAGCCCCAGGCTGGGGGGCCCCGTATGTATGCCCAAGGACCGGCATGGACCTCCAAAAAGCTGTGGTGCTTCTGAGCTCCAGTCCTTTGCCAAACCTGGACCCGCACTGTGTTCTCCTCCTCCCTCTGTGGGAGTGATCCCAGTGGGACCCTCCCCAAACCTGTGGGCCAGGGCAGCTGCAAGCTCCTGGCAGGCATGCGGTGGCTCGTAGTGTGCCATGGCTCATGGCACACCACTGGTGGGCAGGCAGGAGTCCTCTTTGACCTCGTGTGAGAAGAAGGGCTGAAGCCCCACCTTGAGTCATCCCAAGACTCCCTCCCCAGCCATCCCAGTGAGAGTTGGCTCAGCCTGGGCTGGGGGCTCCCAGGGAGTTGGGGCATGCTGTTGCCTGCAGGAGGGGACAGACCTGGGTTTTTTGGGAGGGAGATACAACAACGGTACAGGCAGTGCAAAGGATTACAGGGAAGAGCGTGGAGCGGGCACCTCCCTTTCCCTCTGAACCCTTTTGGGGTTCAAGTGTCCCGTCCATATCTCATGCTGCTGCTAATGACCCAGTTAATCACCCCCTTTTTTTCTGCCCCAGGGTGCTGGTGGGGCTGGTAGGGAGCAGAAGAAAGGGGGGACACATGCTGCTGCCGTCCACTTTGGGAGCCTCGGTAAGCAATGCCCAGTGCTGTAAGTCCTTCTCCAACCACTCCTGGAACTTTCCAGGCAGGAACGTGGATGGGGTATGGGCAACCAAGACACAAACAGCCCTCTGCATCATCCTCCTGCGCCTCTCGCTTCCCAGAGCTATCCCCACTCTGCTGCCGGAGCCTGGATTTCTCCTTCCTTGGCTGATGGCTGCTGGGCAGAGGGTGGCACATGGACCTTTGCTTGCAAGGGCAAGACGGGAGCCTTGTCCTTGCCCACACTGGTGCCCCTGTGCTGTCCCTCGGACTCCTGGAAATCCCGGATCCCACCCCATTCCCCTTTTCGTACAGTCCCTGTAGCGCTGGGAATGGGGTGGGGGGGGTGGGATGTGTGCGCTCCTCGGCGCTCTGCACACTAATTACAGGATGGTTATTTAATGATGGCTCTGTCTCATTGCCTCCTCTAGCTTGTGGCTGTGTCTGGCTGGGTCTTGACATGGGCTTCTGGTGGTCTTGCCTCTTCCCACCCAGTACCTTCTCCCAGTGTCCTTCAGGCGTGAGTGGGAGGTCACCTGGCATGTGTTGCTGGCAGACATGGTAAGGAGGGACCCAGCAAATCCTGAGTGTGAGGCAGATCTTGCACAGCACTGCCAAGCCTGTACTCTGCAGAAGTTGCGTGCAAGATGGGCCAGCAAGATGCGTTTGGGATTTGGGCTGGTGGATCCCCCTGCAAGGATGGTTGTGGGCCTACTGGTCATGATGGTCTTCTCCTCTGCCCGACAGCTTCCCAACTTCCTCCCATTCAGCCCTTGAGACAGCAGTGGGTGGGGCAGCTCTGGCCTGTTCCAAATGCTCTTCCCAGCTGCGGGTTGTGAGGTTGTGATTTGGCTTCAGGGTTGAGCCTGTCTCCGAATAACTGTCCTCTGTAGCCCAGCTGGTGGTAGACACATCTCAACAGGTTCCCATCCTGGGATCTACTGTGTCCATATGTCTCGGGGAAGGGAGGCTGCACCTGCAGCCCTGGGAACAGACTGCCTGGGGTAGTGGTGGTCGTTCACCCTTTAAGGTGTGGTGAGATGCTGGAGGTGTTATATTGGCCATGAAGCACCCACATGATGGGTGTTTAGTGGTGGGGCCCCTTCACCCTAACCCCCAGAGCAGAGACAGCTTCCCTTAGGCCATATCCCATCCAAACACCCTCTCCTTTAACTCATGGTGCTGTGCAGAGGAGGGGATTTTTGTAAAAGAGGAAGATCTTTGGGACATGGGATTTGGTGGCAGGAGGTGGCTGTCTATGTAGTGTCATTTACGGCACTCCAGCTCTCTTCAATGCTACTTTTTTGCCTCTGCGGGTGTCTCATACAGTTGAAGATACCTCCAGTGATTTACGTTACCTGTGTAGGAGCAGCCCAATCAAGCATTCCAAATGGTTGATGGAGATCTGGGGTTGCATTCAACTGCTGAAGGCCATCAGAGATGATCTGGGGTACCCAGCTGGCCCTCAGCTCCTTCACCAGGAGTGCTTGCATCTCTTCTAGACCCTATGTCCTATATGCCAGCCCTGCTATGAGTGTCTGGGGTGATTGAGGGTAGCACTAGGTAGGTGGTGGCCAGACTCTGTGTGTTTTCATGGTTGAACAAGCCCCAACCTTTGCTGGGCATCCTGCCCTGTGGGATCTCCAGCCTTTGGCATCCTGGAGGCCAAAGGGAGGCTTACCTTCCTCATCTGCCTTTCATATGGGGGAGAGGACCATCTCTGGTGGCTCAAGCCCCAAGGTGGCTGCTCCCAGAGATGCCTGTCTTAGAATTAAGGCTTTTCTCATGTGCCAGGATCATGCATTGTGTGGTCACCAAGCAATGGATAAGATCATCAAGTGATGACCTTGTGGCCAACGCCAGCTTGGTAGTTGTCGAGGAAGAGTTGGACTCGCTGCTGGAGTAAATTTCAGGTTTTGTGCTGCTTGGATGCCTTGCAGACCCCCCTGCTCCCCTCTCAGCCATGGTCTTGGGGGGTTGTCTCATGCTGGTGCTGCCCAGCCTTTCCAATCCATCTTGAGAGGTTTCCTCCAGCACCTGGTAAGCTTCTCGAGTTTCTCAGGTGGGATCTAGGAGACAGCTTCACCTGGTGTTGAGGAGAATGGGGACTTGCATGGAGGGCTTTCAGTTTATTTCTGAATGTGATGGACCCCAAGCAGCCCTGACTCTGATTTTGCTCCTAATTTTGTGACCTTGCTCTCCAGCCCTTCTGAAACGTCACAGGAAAAAGGAGAAATGTGGAGAAACCTTTGGTTCTGCACTTTTCCCAGTTTTGGGATGTCCTTCATCCCTGGGAAAGGTGGAGAGAGGACTGGGCACAATGTACCTACTTTTCCTTCTGGCAAGGAAGGCATCTGTTGCCTTGGCAGATTGGCAGACACAGTCTCCTGCTGTTGGGACCTCTGCCTGTTGGCTCTCCTGACCTCTCTCCCATAATCCTGGGTGCTTTGGGGGCACAGCCCTTAGTTTGTGAGCCTGATGGACCCCGGGGTGAGTGTGGGGTCCCTCTGTACTGGGATCCTAAAAGGCATGAGTGCCAGTGGAGAACTGTGAGCTACCAGGCATGTCTTGTGCCCTCATGAACCTCAGCAGGGAGGTTCCCCACAGCTGGGTCCCTAAAGGATGGTTGCAGGCTGGGGGCATGAGGCAAGGAAGATGGGGTTCTGTGGTTGTCCCAAAATGCATCCAGGGAGGATGGCTGAATGTTCGGGCTTGTGGGGTAAAGTGCTTTGCAGCTCTGGCACCTGGGTTGGTCAAGAACTGGGGGCACTTGCCTCCATCCAAGTTTTGGGGGAAGTTGGGGCAGAAGAGCACAAGAGCAGCTCTTGTCCCCCTCCAGCACTCACACCCATCATGCCTGGAGGGTTGGGGATCCCCTTTTAATTCATTTGCACCCTTCCTTCTTCTCCTTTAGCTCAGCCTTAGACTGGCTGCCAGCTTCATTGGGCTCCTCCTGAGTCGTGGGGGCTGCCTGGAGGGTGCTGAGGTGGGTTAAATAAACATCACCAGACTGGGAGAGCCCCCTTGGCCAGGTATTTTGGGGCTCCTGATAGGAGTCATTGGTACCAGCTGGTTTTGAAACATCCTGCCTGTCAGCTCCTGCTTTGCAGTCTTCAGGAAAGCAGATGAGGGAGAAATGGGGGCAGCGGGAGCCTGGTGCAACCCCCCGGGGGTGTGAGCTTGGGAGGGGTTGGCATCACGGGGCAGTGTCTTCCTTCATGAGCTGCGTTGTCTCAGTGTTGGTGTCCTCGGGGGCTTCTGCCTTGCTGGGGAGGTAGATGGCCCCCATGGGCTGGTAGGATGTTGCTGAAGTGCTCTGGTCCCTGGGGTGCCAGCGGGCTGTGAGATGAGAGGGGACACTGGGCTGTCAGCGGGCTCTGGCAGCTGCTGAGCTGACCCCTGTCTCTGCATCCCCCTGGCTTTTGGGGTGGCTGGAGCAGGGACTATGATTTGGGGGAAGGGGGCACACAGGGGTGGGACTGTCACCTCCAGCCTGTGCTGCTGCCATGCACCTCCTCTTCAGGTTGAGCCACAGCAGAACCCCACTCAGCAGCATCACCAGGGCCAGCAGGGCTATCAGCACCGAGCAGGATGATGAAGCACCTGGGGTTGGGGGGAGAGCAGACTTGGGATCCCATTTCCAGGCAAGACCAGTGATAACATGCAAGAAAACCTAACACCAAACATGGCCTGACCCCCAGCAGCTAGGCTGGTGGTGGAGATGGGCTCTCCTTAATTAGTCTTTACATTAAGACCCATTTCCGAGTGGATGATGGGATGGGGGGGGTTGGAGCAACCTTCCATGTTCCTGCTGCTCTTAAAAGCTGCATCAGCTCTCTGGTTGTTGTCCCACTTTGGATTTGGGGTGCTACATCTCACATAGGCCTATTTCTGACACTCCTCCATCCTTCAAGGTCCCAGCTCTACCACAACCTATCTGAGAAATGGGAGCTGGTCCTCGAGGGAGTTCAGGGGGTTTGGCAGAGGGGATAAGAAAATTTGGGGTCCAAGAAGAAATGGGAGGGAGGGATTAAGGTGTTTTGGAGTCAGGAAAGTATCTCCTATGCTCCCAAGGGTGATGGAAAACAAGGCGTGTTCCCCAGGAAGGGCCCTCAAGAGCTTGCCAGGATGAACATGTGCCACCTTTCCCCTTTCTTGGGACCTTTTCCTCCCACCCAGCACAGACACCGCGGATGATCCCGGTGCTTACCTTTCGGCTTTGTGCACACTATGCCGGCTGCAGAGCCCTGCCTGCATGGCCCCAGCCCCGTCTCCTTTTGCTGGCACTCCAGGAGCAATGACTCAGTCCCCCGGCAGCTCAGCCCCTCCAGCAAGGCATGGCCACCCCCCTGGCTGAACTGGGCTCCCATGGGTGCTGACTGGGCTGGCCCGCAGCCAAGCTGCTTGCAGACCACCCCGGCTTCCAGCAAGCTCCAGCCGTTGCTGCATACCCCATGCCAGGTGGTGTTGTAGAGCACCTCCACCCGTCCTGCGCAGGGACTGGTGCCACCCTGCACCCGCACCTGCATGGGGTTTGTGCCTGCAAGAGGGAGCAAAGGGGGTAAGACAGTCCCTCCAACCCGGCAGGCAGTTGGAGAGGGGTGTGCAAGGTGCATACGTGTGCAAGGATGGGCCTGCTGCACCATTCCCCCCGCCAGCTCCCGTGCAAGATCATTCCCATCACTGATGTCCCACCAATGCTGCCAGCCTCCCAGTCACAGGCAAAACCCTTTTTTGGGGCATCTGAGCATTTCCCCCAGGGACCACCTGAGCACGCAACTCCTGCGTCTTCCTCATGGTTGCAGTTATGGACTCCCCAGCTGCCTAGGCTGCACTGGGAGAAGGTGGTCTCCATGCCGGTGCACTCCACATCATCCAGCCAGATGGGGTCCAACCCTTGCGTGAAGTGAGCTTGACCTGGGGCTGACACAGCTGTCCCACAGCCCAGCTGCCGGCAGATGACCATGGCATCCTTCAAATCCCAGCTGTCATCACAGATGGTCCCCCACCGGTGTTCGTGAAGCACCTCCACTCTCCCAGCACAGCGGTTTGGGCCATCAGCCAAGCGGACCTGCACCTCCTCTGTGACATTGGTAACTGCTGGCAGAAATCCAGTTAGGAAAGGAGAGTAGGGCATCCATCACCTCACAAAAAAAACCAAAATGCCCAAACGAGAAGCTAGAGTGCAAATACAGAGTTGTTATGGTCCCCCTTAGCAAGGGATACAACCCCCCCCAGCCCTTCCATAGGAGCCTGGCTGTAGGGATGGATTTCAGTTGCACCTTCATACCCTAAAATGGTAGTGTCTCTATGCAAGTGTGTAGACCAGGAATGAAGACCAGGCTGGGGATTAGGGGTTGGGTGGTTCCCTCAAGACAAGGCTTGGTTTGCTTAGAGCAACAAGGGAGGGGGAAGAAGGTTTCAATGAGATGTTGGTTATGAATGGAGTGAGAGCCTGTTGCTGGCTGGGGACAAGTGTGGCCAAAAAGAGGCTACGATCCTTTGCCAGCCCCCTTCCCCAAAAACCACACCTTTCCAGAGCTAGCATCACCCCAAAGGCAGCCAGATGCAGGATAGACCCTCCAGTCGCCCCTCACCACATGCCCTGTATCAGAGCACTGGGATGTACCTGAGCATGCCACACCAGCGTCTTCTCTGTGGTGGCAGTTACTCTGTCCCCAGGGACGGGCTTGGCACTGACCGAGGGTTTCCTCGGTCCCAGTGCAGCCCACATCATCCAGCCAGATGCGTCCTGTCCCCTGTCCAAAGTGAGCCTGGCTGGGTGCTGCTGTGGCCCTGCCACAGCCCAGCTGCCGGCAGACAACTGCCGCATCATTCAGGTCCCAGCTGTCATCACAGACAGTCCCCCACTGCTGGTTGTGAAAGACCTCCACCCTCCCAGCACAGCGATGCGGGCCGCCTACAAGCCGGACAGTCGATGTGTTGGTTGTGCCAGCACCTGGAAGCACCACAGAAACATCACAGTGTGTTGGGGACACACACGGTGCAGGTGGCAATGCCCAGGGCTGGGGCAAAAGGACACCCCCACCTCAGGAAGGTCTTGACTATCCCACTGCAGCATCACCCCGGAGGCAGCGAGATGCAGGATGGACCCTTCCTGGCCCCTCGGGACACCCCATGTTGCATGACCAGGACGTACCTGAGCACACCACGCTGGCATCTTCTCCGTGGTTGCAGTTACTGTGACCCCAGGGACGGGCTTGGCACTGGCTAAGGGTGTCCTCGCGGCCAGTGCAGCCCACATCATCCAGCCAGATGCGCCCTGTCCCCTGCCCGAAGTGAGCCCGGCCCTGGGCTGCCTCAGCTGTGCCACAGCCCAGCTGCCTGCACACCACCGCCGCGTCGTTCAGGTCCCAGTTGTCGTCACAGACTGTCCCCCACTGCCCCGCGTAGAGCACCTCCACCCTCCCGGCGCAGCCGGTCACTCCTTCGGCTAGGCGGATCTCTGCCACCTCTGTCCTGGACAGGTCTGTAAACATAGAAGCAGGCGGTGCAGCATTGAGCACATTAGGGCCGTGTGTCCAGGGGGGGCTTGCTTTTGGCAGCAGCTGGGGTGCAAACCTAGGGCAGATGCCCAGCTATGGTCGCACAAGAGGACAGATCCTGGCCTGAGCCCTGCCTGCAGAGGTGTGCAGGCAGGCATGGCCCTTGGGGCTTCATAGCCACCACCAGGCATCTACATGTGACCTCCCGCCTCGGTCCCTGATGGGGAAGGGGAGAAATAAATTCCCTTTCTTGAAGCCTCGCTGGGGCCCAGCAGTGTTTGAGTGCAGCCCTCATCCCAAACTGGGTGTCAATGTTCTCTTTCCCCCCTTCCCTGCTCAGCTGTGCAAAGGGCAGTTGGATTGGGGCAGCTACCGGGGTGTGGGGACGGGAGCCAACACCATCTGCCAGGGGGCTGAGCCACTGTGCCCTGCAAATCTTGCAGCTGATGCTACTTGGGTCAGATTGGAGAGCAAAAGGTGCTTTTTTGGTGGGGGAGAGGGGGAGTGCTCCAAGCTGTGCATTTAGGCCCCAGCAGGAATGAGCATCACCTAAGCAGACTACGCTGGCATCCTCTTCGTGGGTGCAGCTGTTGACTCCCCAGGGCCTGGCCCGACATTCTGCAAGGGCATTCTCCCCGCCAACGCAGGCGACCCTGTCCAGCCAGATGGGATCCAGTCCCTTCTCAAAGGAAGCCCCTGCCGGGGCCGCAACAGCCAGCCCGCAGCCCAGCTGCCGGCAGACCACTGCCGCATCATTCAGGTCCCAGCCATCATCACAGACAGTCCCCCACTGCTGGTTGTGAAAGACCTCCACCCTCCCAGCACAGCGATGCGGGCCGCCCACAAGCCGGACAGTCGATGTGTTGGTTGTGCCAGCACCTGGAAGCACCACAGAAACATCACAGTGTGTTGGGGACACACACGGTGCAGGTGGCAATGCCCAGGGCTGGGGCAAAAGGACACCCCCACCTCAGGAAGGTCTTGACTATCCCACTGCAGCATCACCCCGGAGGCAGCGAGATGCAGGATGGACCCTTCCTGGCCCCTCGGGACACCCCATGTTGCATGACCAGGACGTACCTGAGCACACCACGCTGGCATCTTCTCCGTGGTTGCAGTTACTGTGACCCCAGGGACGGGCTTGGCACTGGCTAAGGGTGTCCTCGCGGCCAGTGCAGCCCACATCATCCAGCCAGATGCGCCCTGTCCCCTGCCCGAAGTGAGCCCGGCCCTGGGCTGCCTCAGCTGTGCCACAGCCCAGCTGCCTGCACACCACCGCCGCGTCGTTCAGGTCCCAGTTGTCGTCACAGACTGTCCCCCACTGCCCCGCGTAGAGCACCTCCACCCTCCCGGCGCAGCCGGTCACTCCTTCGGCTAGGCGGATCTCTGCCACCTCTGTCCTGGACAGGTCTGTAAACATAGAAGCAGGCGGTGCAGCATTGAGCACATTAGGGCCGTGTGTCCAGGGGGGGCTTGCTTTTGGCAGCAGCTGGGGTGCAAACCTAGGGCAGATGCCCAGCTATGGTCGCACAAGAGGACAGATCCTGGCCTGAGCCCTGCCTGCAGAGGTGTGCAGGCAGGCATGGCCCTTGGGGCTTCATAGCCACCACCAGGCATCTACATGTGACCTCCCGCCTCGGTCCCTGATGGGGAAGGGGAGAAATAAATTCCCTTTCTTGAAGCCTCGCTGGGGCCCAGCAGTGTTTGAGTGCAGCCCTCATCCCAAACTGGGTGTCAATGTTCTCTTTCCCCCCTTCCCTGCTCAGCTGTGCAAAGGGCAGTTGGATTGGGGCAGCTACCGGGGTGTGGGGACGGGAGCCAACACCATCTGCCAGGGGGCTGAGCCACTGTGCCCTGCAAATCTTGCAGCTGATGCTACTTGGGTCAGATTGGAGAGCAAAAGGTGCTTTTTTGGTGGGGGAGAGGGGGAGTGCTCCAAGCTGTGCATTTAGGCCCCAGCAGGAATGAGCATCACCTAAGCAGACTACGCTGGCATCCTCTTCGTGGGTGCAGCTGTTGACTCCCCAGGGCCTGGCCCGACATTCTGCAAGGGCATTCTCCCCGCCAACGCAGGCGACCCTGTCCAGCCAGATGGGATCCAGTCCCTTCTCAAAGGAAGCCCCTGCTGGGGCCGCAACAGCCAGCCCGCAGCCCAGCTGCCGGCAGACCACTGCTGCATCATTCAGGTCCCAGCCATCATCACAGACAGTCCCCCACTGCTGGTTGTGAAAGACCTCCACCCTCCCAGCACAGCGATGCGGGCCGCCCACAAGCCGGACAGTCGATGTGTTGGTTGTGCCAGCACCTGGAAGCACCACAGAAACATCACAGTGTGTTGGGAACACACACGGTGCAGGTGGCAATGCCCAGGGCTGGGGCAAAAGGACACCCCCACCTCAGGAAGGTCTTGACTATCCCACTGCAGCATCACCCCGGAGGCAGCGAGATGCAGGATGGACCCTTCCTGGCCCCTCGGGACACCCCATGTTGCATGACCAGGACGTACCTGAGCACACCACGCTGGCATCTTCTCCGTGGTTGCAGTTACTGTGACCCCAGGGACGGGCTTGGCACTGGCTAAGGGTGTCCTCGCGGCCAGTGCAGCCCACATCATCCAGCCAGATGCGCCCTGTCCCCTGCCCGAAGTGAGCCCGGCCCTGGGCTGCCTCAGCTGTGCCACAGCCCAGCTGCCTGCACACCACCGCCGCGTCGTTCAGGTCCCAGTTGTCATCACAGACTGTCCCCCACTGCCCCGCGTAGAGCACCTCCACCCTCCCGGCGCAGCGCTGTGGCCCGTTCACCAGCCGCAGGTCGGCTGAGCCGAAGTTGCCTGCTTTTGTGGAGACGGAAATAGGTGGACGCGTGGTTGCAGGGCACCCCCACATCCCTGGACCACCCCCTTCCTGCATCTCTGGACTACCGCTCCCAACTCTGCAGCATCCCATATGCCTCCAAGGAGAGGTGGGTCAGGGCCAGTGTTTGGGCATTGGTAGCACTGAGTACCAAAGGGATTGATGTGGCCAGGTGCTGCCATTTTACTAGGTGGACGAAACCCTGGGCGTGATGCCTAGATGCAGGGTTTGGGTTGGAAGAGACCTTTAAAGACCATCTAGTACAACCCCCTTTCTATGGGCAAGAGCATCTTCCACTAGATCAGGTTCTCAAAGCCCCATTAAACCTGACCTTGAACACTTCCAATATAGACTCAGAATGCTTTGCATTGGAAGGAACCTTTAAAGATCATCTGGTCCAATCATTCAGCCATGGGCAGGGACATCTTCCACTAGATCAGGTTCTCAAAGCCCCATTAAACCTGACCTTGAACACTTCCAATGATGGGGCATCCACAACTTCTCTGGGCAACCTGTTCTGGTATCTCACCACCCTCATCATATACATTTCTTCTTTATGTCCAATCTAAATTTACACTCTTTCAGTTTAAAATCATTGCCCCTTGTTCTGTCACTACAGGCCTTGGTAAATAGTCTATCTTTCTTATAGGGTTATAAGCTTATAAGCTCTGTCTTTCTTAATATGTCTTTACGTATTGAAAGGCCGCAATAAGATCTCCCTGGAGCTTTCTCTTCTCCGGGCTGAACAAACCCAAATCTGTCAGCCTTTCTCCATAGGAGAGGTCTCCATCCCCCTGACCATTTCTGTGGTATGTGCCTTGCCCTTTATCAGGGACTTGCAGCAAAGTGAGCACAGGGTTTTTCTGCAGGGAGCTGCAGAAGATCTCTTCCACCATTTGCACCCTGAGGGCGGTTGCACCCTGGTTCAGAAGTCAGGCCAGGAGAATACACACATGTCCCCACCTGAGGGACATTGTGCTGGGAAGAAGGGATGCGTAAGGGTCCTTCCCAGTGTTTCTCAGTGCTTTCCTTCCCCCTTGCTTGGAAGCTGCATCACCTAAGTTCACCTGGCTCTACCCACTTTTTGCCCTAGAGGAAATGGCAAAGGATCTTTCTCTGGTTATCCCTGTCCTGACTGTTTCTGACTGCCACATTGACCCATCCATGGAGGTTGACCTTCTAAGGCCAAGGCTAGACTTGTAGCAGCTAGCTCAAAAGTGGTGTATCACATGAGAGCAGCTGGTTCCAGTGCATCTTTCTACATTTATCTGCACATCCTGGCATTTTACAGTGCTGGCAGTGCAAGTTGCTCTGCCTGCTCTTGAGCTGGGGCAGGGCATAGGCACATCTGCTGCCACTTGAGCAGCACCCCTGCACCATCCAGCTACTGCTCCCAAAGGGTGCAGGTGCTTCACCCCATGAAAACATCTTGGACACCATCAATGGTACCAGACACTGAGGCATGTCTTAAGCCACGCTGCTTTTTTCCCAGCATATCGTATTTTTCCATGTCTCTGAACGCTGTTATTTCAATGCAGTTTCTACCAGTCTGGGCAAGTGGGCCAGCTTGCTACCAACCGGTTCCCAGCCTGCAGAAGGATGGGGCTTGTCCATCTTACAGTGAAAACATTTGGTGAGGATTACCTGAGCACACAACGCTGGCATCTTCCACGTGATTACACGCATGGTGTCCCCAACGCTTGGCTGGGCATTCAGCGAGGGTGGCTTCTGTCCCAAGGCAACTCACCCCATCTAGCCAGATGGGGCCAGATCCTTGCCCAAACCCAGATAAGCCTGGGGCTGACATGGCTGTCCCACAGCCCAGCTGCCGGCACACCACAGTCGCATCATTCAGGTCCCAGCCGTCATCGCAGACCGTCCCCCACTGCTGGTTGTGAAAGACCTCCACCCTCCCAGCACAGCGATGTGGGCCATTCACCAGCCGCAGGGCTTCCGAGCTCCCCGAGTCCAAGCCTAAAAACAGAATCAGAGGACAATAAATCCAGGCCAGAAATGCCTGTCTGTCCAGTGGCTGGCAATGTGGTGGACCTCCCCTTGCAAGGGGTCTTGCAAGGTCTCCACCGGCATGTAGCATTTCTGCTACTGCTGCACCCTGGGTGTGCATGCATGAACACCTTTTGGGACAAGCCTGCTAGGACCATGCCAAGTAAGTCATGAACCTGGCCAGGTTACTGAGGAGCTCCAATGGTGTGAGTATCCTCATGGGGACAAGCAGGCAAGGAGGCACCAAGTGCATGGTGCACCTGAGCAAGGAGTAGCTTGGTGAAGAGAACGGACTCCCCAGGGCTGTGTGGTAGCACAGATCAAAAAAACCCCACAGGGTCAGCTGCAACCGTGGTGTGCCAGGGCTCTTTGCATGTGATGGAAAGCCTATGTCTTACAGGCTTGGGATTTCTGGGAATCCCAGGCTTGGGATTTCCAAGCACTTTGCCTGGGGGGAAGCCAGGGACTGGTAGACCTTGAAATGGAAAACATCTTGTGCTCCCTGGTGGGACTGCAGGAACAAGGGGTGGTTGAGCCAGGACAAGGAGGAGCTGGATGGGTGAACTTGGTCAGAGTGCATGGCCTCCCCCAGGGAAGGACTGATCCCTGACTCACCGCCACTGACCTGTGGCCGCAGAGCAAAAGACGCCTGCGTGCCCTTTTGACTTGCAGCTCTCAGTGCCCCAGAGCTTGACCTTGCATTCAAAGAGGGCCCCCTCCATCCCGGTGCATTCCACGGCATCCACCCAGATCAGGCCATCTCCTGTTCCAAACTGCGTAGAACCTGTGGCCAATTGTGCCACCCCACAGCCCAGCTGCCGACACACCACGTGGGCTTCGGCCAGGTCCCATCCATCGGTGCAGATGCCCCCCCAGCGCTGATCATGAAACACTTCAACTTTCCCGGAGCATGGGTCTGAGCCATTCACCAGGCGGAGCCTTCCAAGGTCAGAAATGCCTGATCCTACAACATCAGAGAGCGTACACATGTAAAGGAGATACCTTCTGCCCCATGAAACCTCCAGCTGCCAGCAACAGATTTATACCAAAGGCTGAGCAGCCTTGGGGGTCAAGGATGCTCTTGGGATGACAGAGAGGGCAGACCTTTGAGGTGTGATGTGAACTGGCCCAAGTGGTGCCCAAGGCTTGATTAGCATGGGCTTGACCAGACTATAGGCAATGGACCTCATATAGTTTGCCCTCCTAAAGCAGATGCATAGGGCAGGGTCCAGCTGCCAAGATGTAGGTGTTCTTGTCATTTGGGACTCCCAGGATACCTCACCTGCCCTCCAGCTGCTGCTTATGTAGGGTACAGGTTTTTTCTGTAGGATCTCTTAGCCCAGCTAGGGTAAGATGCTACCTTCCCATGCTGGGGCAACTGAATTCAAAGCTGGCTGACTTGGTCAGTGACACTGGGGTATTAAGCAAAGTCCATCCTGATATTTAAGCAACCTGGTTGCAACCCAGTGGTCCCAGCTTCTTAACAGTCACCAAAATGGGCTGCAGGGTTCCTCTGGCAGAAAGTCAGAGCTGGAGAGGAGAGAGAGGGATGGGAGATGGGCTGTCATGGGCTCATGCAGCTCTGAGCATCACAGGGTACATCTACCATGGATCAACCAAAGGTGTCGGAGAGTCCTCTCTGACTGTAATGGGGGAAGACCCATTTGCACTGCAGTCTGCCCTGCTGTGAAGAAGTAGGTGGCGTGTTGTAATTTGCCTGATGGGAATGGTCTTTGGCCTGTGCTAACTGCCAGGATTTATGATAAATAACATCAGCCAAAAGCATGCCGGAGACCATATTTTTAGCGATAGTCATGTAAATGGGCAAGGCGTTAGTTTTTCTTGGACTTCCATGTCTGTGTCCAGCTGCCCCCTTCCTCCAGGATGGAGCTGACCAGGGGCTGACTTCAAAGCAAACCGTCTCCAAGCTGGCTGCAAACTGTTCCTGCGTCACAAGCCCTTGCACCCATAGGGGAAGCAGAGTCAAACCCCAGGACAGGATGAATGTGGTAAGGTTTGCCGCAGTGCTCCCAGCACCACGATGGGAGGTGGTTACCTGAGCATACCACGCTGGCATCTTCTCCATGCTCGCATCCACGGACACCCCAGCCCTTGGCTCTACATTCGGAGAGGGCTGCTTCGGTCCCCATACAGTGCACGTCGTCCAGCCAGATGGGTCCCTGTCCCTGCCCGAAGTGAGCCCGCCACGGAGCAGATACCACCATCCCGCAGTCCAGCTGCCGGCACACCACTTTGGCATCCACAAAGTCCCAGCTGTCATCACACACCGTCCCCCATTTCTCATTGTGAAACACCTCGACCCTCCCAGCGCAGCGACCTGGGCCATCCACCAGCCGGACCGGTGCAAAGCTGGAAATAGCTGAGCCTGCAAACAGGCAGAGAGATGCTCAGAGCATCCAGCCCCTTCACGGGAGGAGGAAGGACCCTACGTTTTGGCACGTAGCTGGTGCTGCATGGTCACATTGCCTCTGAACCTACAGTATCTCATTCCCGCCTCATGGAGGAACTTCTCAAAGGGTTTAGGGGTACTTGACCCAGCAGCAAGTGGGGTGAAGCCAGCATCTTGCTCCCAACTGGGATGGGGGAAATTACCAGTGCATCCTGACCCACTGCTGGTGCTGGAGCGAAACCCACCTGAGCATACCACGCTGGCATGCTTTCCGTGGCTGCAGCTGCTCTCTCCCCACGGGCTCGCCTGGCATTTCATAAGGGCTGGCTCTGTCCCCTGGCAGTTCACATTGTCCAGCCAGATGCGTGGGGGTCCGGCGCCAAAATCTGTCCCCTCCAATGCTGGCAGTGCTGTCCCACAGCCCAGCTGCTGGCACACGACCTCAGCATCCTGCTTATCCCAGCCGTGGTCGCAGATGGCTCCCCACTCCTCCTGGTGAAGCACCTCGACTCTGCCAGCACAGCGGTGCGAGCCATTTGCCAGCCGGAGATGAGCCGGCTCGGGGATGATTGAGTCTGCAAGCACCCAAGAGATTTATTAATGCCTTCAGATGGCAGCCAGTTTCCCTCCATGCTTACCCTATTGCAGTTAAGCTCCTGGCCCCTCTTCAAGCTGTCAAAGAGCACAGAGGAAGGGAGAACAGGAGGGCTTCCCACCACCACCCTAAACTGCCCCCAGGAGCACCCTACACCAGAGCATCTCCTTGCAAGAACTGCTCGCCAAGCAGGTTGCTTTTGCCAAGCTTCCCCCAATGAGTTGGTCCTGTTGCTGGAGTTAGAGGGTTCCCAGAGGGGTGGGAAATAGGAATGCCTCCCAGTGCCTTAAATAAACACCTTGCAATGGGAAGAGCAACCCTCTGACCGATGGGACCATCAGGTGCAGGGAGGGTCCAGGAAAACCCCACTGGCTGCTGATGCTGACTCCCAGTCTCACCTGGGGGTGCAGACCTGCTGTCATGACACACCCCCTCCCACCGCCTTGTGTGGAGCGATGCCAAAGGAGCATTGGTCACCTGAGCAAACTACACCAGCATCTTCCCCGTGGTAGCAATTATTGATGCCCCATGGCCGGGCCTGGCAGGCAGACAGTGCGCGCTCCATCCCAGTGCAGTTTGTTTCATCCATCCAGATGATGCCGTCCCCACGCCCGAACTGACCCCCCCCGGGGGCTGACAGCGCTCGCCCGCAGTCCAGCTGTCGGCAGACGACCTCAGCATCCAGCAGGTCCCAGTTGTCATCACACACGGTCCCCCACTGCTTGTTATGGAAGACCTCAACCCTGCCAGCGCAGCGGCTGCCATAGTTCACCAGCCGGACCTGATCGCCTTCAGAATTACCTAAAAGAAGGAAATATGGGGAAGGGCCGGCATGCTGCGTCCCCCCCCAGGTAAGGAAAACTGTGCTGGCACCTTCTCAGGTCACTGAGCATTGCACCAAGTGCTGCAGGCTTGTCTAATAACAGCAAAAAGGAGCTGGCTGATCTCCAGTGCCTGCTGGCAGAGGGGTGAAAGGCTGCAAGCTGCACTGTGGCAGCATCCCACCCACTGGCATCAACACTGACCCCTCCAGGAAGACACCCAAAATTTCTCCAGCCCCCAAGACACCCCACAACACCCCGTGATGGAAATGGCCATGAAGAGGGGACATTGTCTGGGGCTGCTTGCACAGGTGGAAAATGAGGGTGATGGACCAAGACCCCACATCTTGTGCCGTGTCACTCCCGAGAGGTTACCTGCGCATACCACACCAGCTTCTCTCCCATGGTGGCAAGTGGCATTGCCCTCGGGGTTCACCTTGCACACAGAGAGGGCAGCCTCCGTGCCTAGGCAGCTCACACTGTTGGGCCACATTTGCCCAGGTCCTTGCCCAAAATGTGAGCCACCAGGTGCCAGCAGCGCTCTCCCACAGCCCAGCTGCTTGCACACCACTTGAGCCTCAGCCAGATCCCAGCCTTCATCACACAGGGCTGTCCAAGTGCCGTTGTGGGTGACTTCCACCCTCCCTTCGCAGCGTGTCGAACCGTTGGCCAGGCGGACCTCAGTGACTATGGACACTCCTGAAGCTGCCAACGACACACAGGGGTAAGTACACCAGGAGAGCCATGGCTGCTTCTCCTCCAGCCAGAGCATCCTCCTTGTGTGGTGAGTACCCAAACTGGAGACCGAGTGGCCGCAATGTTCAGCATCCTCTTAAAAGTTAATTTTGAGGGGTGGCTTTGCAAAGGCACTTTATTGCAACGTCACCTTATCGTAGAATCATAGAATGGTTTGGGTTGGAAGGGACCTTTAAGGTCATCTAGTCCACCCCCCCTGCAGTGAGCAGGGACATCCTCAACTAGCCCAGGTTGCTCAGAGCCCCGTCCAACCTGACCTTGAATGTTTCCAGTGATAGGGCATCTACCACCTCTCCGGGCAACCTGTGCCAGTGTTTCACCACCTTCATCATAAAAAATTTTGTTCTTATATCTAGTCTAAATCTACATTCTTTTAGTTTAAAACCATCACCCCTTGTCCTATCGCAACAGGCCCTACTAAAAAGTTTGTCCCCATCTTTCTCATAAGCCCCCTTTAAGCACTGGAAGGCCGCAATAAGGTCTCCCCGCAGCCTTCTCTTCTCCGGGCTGAACAAACCAAACTCTCTCAGCCTTTCCTCATAGGGGAGGTGCTGCATCTCTCTGATCATTTTTGTGGCCCTCCTCTGGACCCACTCAAACAGGTCTATGACTTTCCTGTACTGAGGACTCCAGAGCTGGACACAGTACCCCAGGTGGGGTCTCAGGAGAGCAGGGTAGAGGGGCAGAATCACCTCCCTCGCCCTGCTGGCCATGCTGCTTTTGAGGCAGGCCAAGATACGGTTGGCTTTCTGGGCTGCGAGCGAACAGTGTCAGCTCATGTCCAGCTTTTCACCCACCAGTACCCCCTAGTCCTTCTCCACAGGGCTGCTCTTGATCCCTTCACCCCCATGCCATATTGATACCAGGGGTTGCCCTGACCCAGGTGCAGGACCTTACTGCAAAGGCACTTTATTGCAAAGGCACTTTCCTGCTCCCAGCTGTACAGCCCAAATAAAAGACCTGAGCTACACATGCACCAAAATCTCCATCAAAAGCCCTACATCACAAGCAATGGGTGAGACAGACCTGGCTGGATGGGCAGGAACTGGCGATGGTGAGTTATGCCTGCAGAAAGCTTTGCAGGGTACAGCTTAGTTGCCCCCAAGGCAAATCCAGGCTTTGGGTCTGTGGTAATTCATGCATGCAACTGCAAACAAATGACCCTTTGCTGTTCCTGCAGCTTAGCACTGGATTTATGGCAGCAGGAGGTGGGTGAAGGATTTGCAGGGTGACTTGCCCGCAGATGCTCCCCAGCACCCCAAGGGGGTGCTGCAGACAAGCACCCTGGAGGGAAATGCAGGAACCATCTCATGATCCCTTAGGAAACCCTGAAAATCTGATGTTGACCCCTCTTACACCTCAAGGTGAGTTACCTGAACATACCACTCCAGCATCTTCCCCGTGGAAGCAGTTGTTGTCCCTCCACGCACTGGCTCGGCAGTCAAAAAGGGTGTCCTCGGTGCCGGTGCAGTTCACATCGTCCAACCAGATGGGATCGTGGCCCCTCCCAAAGTGAGCCCCACTGGTGGCCAACAGTGCCGTGCCACAGCCCAGCTGCCGGCACACCACTGTTGCATCCGCCAGGTCCCAGCCGTCATCGCAGACTGTCCCCCACATGTGGTTGTGGAGCACCTCCACCCTCCCGGCACAGCGGTTGGGACCGTTGAGCAGCTGGAGGGTGCCCAGGGCACTGATGCTGGAGTCTGTGGGTGCCCCAAGGGGAACAGTTGGAGAACAGTTGTGTGTCACTGCCAGTACAGCAGGAAGGGATGCAGGGGTGGAGGTGATGCACAGCTGGATCACTGCCATCCCGGGCTACCTGAGCACTCAACGCTGGCATCCTCCACGTGTTGACAGTTGTGTACCCCCAATGGCTTGGCTTGGCACTCGGAGAGGTCCCTTTCCTCCCCAGTGCAGTTGACCTCATCCAACCAGATCTGTCCTGTGCCTTCTCCGTATCGAGCTCCTGGTGCCACTGACAGCAATGTCCCGCAAGCCAGCTGACGGCACACAACCCTGCCCTCAGGGGAACCCCAGCCATCATCGCACACTGTCCCCCACGTCCCGTTGTGGAGCACCTCCACCCGCCCGGCACAGCGGCCGGGGCCGCCCACCAGGCGAAGGAGTTCCCCTGTGCTCTCAGTAGCTGTGCCTGCAAAGCCTGGAGGGGAAAGAGGAGGGGAGGTGAAATCCTGGGGTTGAATGGAGCTCAGCTGCTCGCATGTTTGAGATGGCTCCTGCTCCCCAAAAAGGGTTTCAAAGGAGGCACTGATCATCCCACACCTGCCCTGGGCATCTCAGATGGCCCTGGGCATCTGTTTGTAGGCAACTGAGCCCCATCTCTGCATCCAAATGCCTGAATTTAACCATCTTAACCTCAGTGGGGATCCCACACCCCAGAAGCCCTTTTCTTGCTCAGGTAATAGGCAGAAAAAATGGTTATTTGAGCTTATGCATGTTTTTGTACAAGCAGCCAGCAGCAAAGATGTAACTTCACCACCAAGAGTGAGTAATGCCTTGGGGTCCATGTGAGTGGCGAGCTTTCAGGGACAAGTGGAAAAGTGCTCGAACTAAGGGTGTTGGCAATGTGCAAGACCCACAGCATGAGATTGCCACTGGTCCCATAGGCATACTTTTGCAAGAGCACTAACTGAAGGGAGACCATGCAGAAAGGAGCCAGATGTTAGTCACATGGAGAGCTCAACTGGGTCAGCAGAAAAAGAAGTTCAAGAGGGATGTGATTGCATTGTGTAAATAAGCTTTTTGACCGTGGATAATGATTTCCGAAGTGCTCAGGCACTGAACTGTGCACAGGTCCAACCATCAGCAAGCGAGGGACCAGACGTAGCACTTGGGAAGACACAGGGGCCGGAAAGACGACGAAACAGGTTAAAAACTTAATTTCCTTCTATGACAAGGTTACCCACCTAGTTGACCAAGGGAAGCCAGTCGATGCGATCTTTTTGGATTTCAGTAAAACTTTCAATACTGTCTCTCACAGTATCCTTCTGGACAAAATGTCCAGCACACAGCTGATAAACACGTAATGCAGTGGGTCAGCAACTGGCTGATGGGTCGGGCTCAAAGGGTTATAGTAAATGGGGTTACATCGGGCTGGCAGCCAGTCACCAGTGAGGTTCTGGAGGGATACATCTTGGGGCCGGTACTCTTTAATCTCTTCATAAATGACTTGGATGCAGACCTTCAAGGAATACTAATTAAGTTTGCTGATGACACAAAACTGGGAGGAGCTGTTGACACTCTCGAGGGCAGAGAGGCCCTGCAGAGGGATCTCGACAAATTAGAGAGCTGGGCAATCACCAACCGTATGAAGTTTAACAAGGGCAAGTACCAGATTTTGCACCTGGGGCACGGCAACCCTGGATGTACAGACAGACTAGGGAACGAGAGGCTGGAGAGCAGCTCCGCAGAGAGGGACCTGGGGGTGCTGGTCAATGGCAAGTTGAACATGAGCCAACAGCGTGCCCTGGCAGCCCAGAGGGCCAGCCGTGCCCTGGGGTGCATCAAGCACTGCATCGCAGCCGGGCGAGGGGGGGGATTGTCCCGCTATGCTCTGGTGTGGCCTCACCTCGAGCGCTGGGTGCAGTGTTGGGCGCCACAGTATGGTAAGGGTATAAAGCTATAAAGAGTGTCCAGAGGAGGGCCATGAAGTTGGTGAAGGGTTTAGAGGAGAAACCGTACGAGGAGCAGCTAAAGTCACTTGGTTTGTTCAGCCTAGAGAAGAGGAGACTGAGGGGAGACCTCATCAGGGTCTACAGCTTCCTCACAAGGGGAGGAGAGGGGGCAGGCACTGATCTCTTCTGTCTGGTGAAGAATGACAGGACCCGAGGGAATGGCAGGAAGATGTGCCAGGGGAGGATTAGGTTGGATATTAGGAAAAGGGTCTTCACCCAGAGGGTGGTGGAGCACTGGAACAGGCTTCCCAGGGAGGTAGTCACGGCACCACGCCTGACGCTATTCAAGAAGCGTTTGAACAAGGCCCTCAGAGACATGGTGTGAATTTTGGGGTTGGCCTGTGGAAGGACAGGAGTTGGACTCGATGATCCTTGTGGGTCCCTTCCAACTCAGGACATTCTATGATTTTATGAAAAATCAAATCCCTGAGTCATTCAAATCTGGGTAGCTGTGGCAAGCTGTGTGCAAGCGTGCATAGCCCAGCTCTTTCATTCAGGCTGTGCATCGGGGAGCAGGAAAGCATCTTTGCACTAAAGCCCCTTTGCAAAGCCACCCTCAAAATTCACTTTAACAAGGAGGATGGACCAGATGCATTGCAGGCACTCAGTCTCCAGTTTGCAAGCTCTCCTGTCCCCAGGTGAAGAGCAGAGTCCTGATGATGGCTGGCTCCTCTGTTTCATCCTTTCCCCACGTGCCTTTTGCTCTGCTTCCTTATTTTTACTAGGAGTGATGAGGCTACCCTGTGATAAGCAATAAATCAGCCCTGCAGCTGAGACTTAGCAGAGCTGATATATTCCTTGGCAAGTTTCTTGCAAGAACTGTCTGGTTGCATGTGCATTTACTGTGCTTGGTTGGACAAGTGCCAGCCCAGATGCCTCCAGCCAGCCAGGAGATACTGACTGCTGAAGAGGCAAACACCGTACTGAAAATTCCAGGAGCAGGATTTCCACAAAAAAGTGGGAAGATTGTACTGTTCGTGAATAGATCACCAAAGAAGGAGAAAACCCAAGCGAGTTAAAGCAAAATCTTTGTTCCAGGCAGTGGTTCAAACGGGCCTCAGCAACTAATTAGCCTGGAAATTAAAACAAAATCCCTACCAGCAGGGAAAGCATGTTCCTAGTTTTGCTCACTCCAAACCTGATCAGAAGATGAGTGTTTCTGCTTGTGCCCTTTGTAAATGTGAAAGAGCACTAAGAAGGTTGCCCAAATCAAATAAACAGCTTCTGCTCTGAGCTGGGGCAGCTTGGGCAAAGCCCTGAGCTCATTCTTAACTATTTCCAAAGTGAAGCTGCTGTTGAATCATCAGCATGGTATTGCTCTTGCAGCAGAGCTCTTCCCCACCCTTGCACCAATGTCTGAGAGCAAACCATGGCTGCGGGCAAGGGATCTGTAGGGTCTGCGGCTTCCTTACATCTCTGCCTGAGCACAAGGGTCATGTCTCTTGCCAGCATCTTGCCTGTCTGCCCCATTAGCTCAACAAATATCTGGTCCCTTGTGCTGCACAGCCGTGAGCCACCCAGCCTTGTCCTGATCCCTACTTGTTCACCAGTAAGGGTAGCCACCCTCTTAATGCACAGTGCTATTGGGTTTGGCCAAGGCCCCTCCATGCTGCAATACCAAGAGTTTGCCATGCGTGGCCCGGGATAAGCCAAGATTAAAGCAGGACAGGAGGCTATGGCCAGCTGAGAGACAGCTTCAGAATCGGGTATGCTTCCCTTCACTCCTGTAATGCTCACAAGCCTTTAATTATGGGGCACAGCCTTTGATTATGGGGCACAGCCTTTGATTATGGGGCAAAATCATATGTGCAGAGGTAGACCTGCAATGCATGGCTCTTGGAGTGCAGCAGAGATAGCTGAGCTCCCAACTTCACAGAAAAAAACCTTTCACCTGCCTCTAAAGCCAATCACAAGCCATTCCCCCCCTGCCCCAGACCCCCAAGAGGAACCCCCAGTCCCCCAGCCAGCCTCCTCTGTGCTCCATGAAGTGCTAACTGAGCAGGCTGCAGGAGTAGATGTGGCCAATGGGCTCCCTGTGATCAGCAGTGAAGGTGAACACCACTCACCCCAAAGGCACACCATCAGGAGGAGGGTCCCCGCGCTCTTGGCCCCACCGCAGATGGGTTGGTTTCTGCCCCAGGGACAGCTGGACAAGGGATGGAGACCACCCAGCATCCCCATGTTCACAGTCTGGCCACAGGCTGGAGGCTGGAGTGGACTGTCCTTGTGAGAGATGCCAGCTGAGCCCCGTGTCCCACTGGCCAACTGGGAGGGCAAACTGGGATTTCTGCTGCGAGCCCTCCTCTTCCTCTGCCCTGCTCTCCCCTGGGAGCTTTGCCTCCTGTGAAGCTCTGCCAGGAGGTGACCCGCTGCCCCACGCAGCGGCCAGTCTTGTCATCAGCTTGCGAAACAGTGAGCTGTTCCAGGAAAACACGGAGCAAACAAAACCCTCTTGACACTCAGGTCCCGTCTCATACGTGCCAGCCCCTGTGGGCACCTCGGCTGCCCTGACACATCCTGATACAAGATATCTACTTTTGGGAAGCTAAATTGAGCCTTTATGCACAGAACTGGGAAAATATAGCTACCTTAGCTTCATTAGAAAGCGTCTGGTTGGGTTTGGGGGGGTTAGGGACCATCCACTGCAAGAAAATAGGTTACTAAAGGCTGGAAATGGCTTTATTGTGGAGGCTGGAACCAGCACCTGCACTTTAGCTGTTTGTCATCAGGTGAGCCTGGACACCATCCGTGATGAGAAAGGGATCTTGCACCCACCTTGTGATGCTTTGAAATGGCTCGCTCGGATCTGAAAAACAAGGGGAACTGCCATTTTCTTATCCTACTGTGGCTGCACTTGCAAGACCCCAGGGGTCCCTTTTGGAATAGCAGTTTGCTTCCCAGTTACTGTTACGCAGATGATGCTCCAGGCATGTCCATCGCAAATCGCTGGCCCAAGCATGTCCCGAGATGCTGAGAGTATGGAAGAGTTTGCTGTCCTCCCATCCCTTCATGGTGGCACACTGAAGTTGTGCAGGGAAAGGGCCTGAAGCCAGAGCAGCGTGCCACTGGAAAAAATTAGTTTTGCAAAAGGGTCGTCAAATTAACATCACTCATTGCTCCAAATAGGAGGGTTCAGATAGAGGTGGGTGCTGTGCTGGTGGTGCACTGAAGATGGGGCTTGCGTTGGGCAAGGGTGCAACCCCTGCCAGAAACAGGGTAGATGGTTCTGCCCTGTCTGTGCAAAAATAAGAAGCAAAACTGGAGCATGTAATGGGAAGAGGACAGCATGGCCAGGAAGGTCTCAGGTTGAGTTTAACCTGTCCAGCCTGACAAAACCTGAGAGGGGTAGTAGAGTAGAGAGTAGATTGCTGCCTGTAGGAAGATCAAACAGGGGAAACCCAAGCCCCAGAGGCATGGGGCTGAAGACCAAAAGGAAAAGAGAGGCGTGCTAAACAAAGGTGCAAGAATGAGCGGGTGAAAATAAGGCTGGAAACGAGTCAACACTCATCTCATAAAAAGTTGAGCAGTCAGGAAAGGTTACGGTATTCTTTTGTACTGAGGCTCAGTGAGCCCAAGGACTTTGTTCCCCTTCTTTGCAAATAAACAGGCCAGCAGCAAAGGGATTCCCGACAGCAACCGGCATGGAAATGCTGTGAACTGTCGTAGCTTGACACGGCCGACAGAGCTCTGGGCAAGGGTGTTTCTGCGGGGGCTGTTTTCACAGGTTGGACAAACAGCTGCTCTGGAAGTGCGTCATGGTCCTACATCCCTTCTGCTCCTTTTGAATTTGGGTGTTGTGTCTCCCTGGGAAGTCTGAAAAAAAAACTTCCTGAGATACTGCAGTCCCTGCAGAGCATCTCTGCAGAGTAGCCCACGGCCTGAGTTTGGACCCAGCAGGTGCTGGTCCTGCATGTTGGAGCCATGGAGATCCCAAACTCATCCCAACTTTATTAACCCTTTACTAATGATCTCCAAATGGTGCACATATTTTATTGCATAAAACTGGGTCCAAGCTCCTGTTTTCCCCTATTCTGAGGACACTCTACCCAGAGCTGGAAGGACCCCATGGCCTTTGATGTAAACTTTGGTACAGGCAAGGCCGTCTGTCAAGACCAGGTCTGCTGGAGCAGCCAGCAGGGAGATAAGGCTCAGGTACTAGCAGTAGGATGAGAAACCCTGAAGTCCCAGGAGTGATGGATGTCTGTGGAGGAGCGGACATGCATTGACAGGAGACACCCAGCCAGGGGGGCTCTATGGCTGGGGCTTAGGACAAGTAGCAAGATGCAAACTGGTCACAGTTGCCTTCTGCTGGCTGGGAGGGCAGGAGAGGTGGGAGGCTAGACCTGAAGGGCATTGAAATAAATGCTGTGTCTCTTTCATGTGTGTATTCTCCCTGCTGCCTCTTGCACTGACTCTTCCCTTCCATGCCCTTGTGCAGAGATCGGCTTGGCTCGCAAGGCACACCTTCATCACAACCTGGTCAAGCTTGTGGTCCCTTCATTCCCTCCCCATGACACTGGGACGTTCCCCTGACCATGGCCCTTGCTGGCTTCACCAAAGTGGTGGCTGGTTTGGGGCTCAGACCTGACCCTGACTCCATGGGTTGCTCCACTAGGAACGTGACCCTTCCTTGTTGGTGGCCAGGACAATATCTCACCCAGCATTAGCCATCTTGAGTCTCCTGTATCTGACCCGATCATCTACAATCCCTCTATAACCAGAGGGCCTGTTCCTCCACCAGTTCCACCTTGCCAAGTCACTCCATTCCCCTGAATCTGTGTAATGCTGCATTCTCGTTCTTTCAGGTTTCAGGGGTTTTATGGTATTCAAAAGTGGATTGAATAAATACAATGTGTGAGGGACTTCTCACCCCGATGGGCGATCCTCATTTTGCAAAGTTGGTTGTGTACAGTGCAGGAGAGCGCCCTGCTCGCTTGCTCCTAGATCAGGAAGTAATCCTCATTTCCACGGGAGATTAGGGGAAAAGGTATGGTCCCGTTGGGAATATGGTGAGGGTGATGGCACTGGGTGCCACTGCAGATGGCTCTGCAGGGTGTTATAGGGATTATAGGGGGCTATAGGGCTGGGAGTAGGATTATAGCAGCTATAGGGCTGGGAATAAGAAGACTCTGTGCAGATGGGGTTAGCATGACCAGATAGGGGTTATTCTGAGAAGACCTTGCTTGGAGACTGAGGGACTTTGCAGTGCTGCATGGAGGAACTGGGACCCACAGAGGCTTAGCACAGTGAGCTGAGGGCTATGGGGCACACAGGGCAGGGGTCTCTGCTCTGCCAGAGGGTGTCCTCTCTGCTGACCATCGCAGCGACTGCTCTGCTCTTCTGGCTCCACAGAACAGGGTCTTCTGGGGTCCTGAGGGAGCCTTGCCTTCAACACCACGAGCGTGGCTGCCTAAGCCTCGGATGACATCCCGGTGTCCTCTGTCTTCTTTACAAGTGGCTTGTCTGCAAAATGAAGGAGCAGGGTGATACATGGAGGGTGCAATCCCCAGCACCAGGTTGGGGTGCATCCGTGCCAGCCAGGAGCGCAGCCAGCTCCACAAACAGGCCAGGTGCACCATGTGCTGTGGTCCTGCTCTTACCTGGGGAGCTTCCAGCCCGTCTTCCACACCTCGTGCACAGGTACAGGACCAACAGTGTCCCGCAAAGCATTGCCCCCATGCCGAGCAGGCCTGCCAGCACCGAGCAGGCCTGTATAAGGTCTGTGGGAAGAGTGAAGCTCAGAGGGGGTTGATTGGATGGCTGACCCTCTCTGCCCCTCTCACCCTTCCCTTCTACTGCCTGGTTTTGGGGACTTGCAACATCCTCCCTCAGAGCCCTCCTGGGTGCTGGGGCTGACCCTCAGCAGCAGGAGTGACAGCTCACCCTCTGCTTTGGGAGGGTGGGTGCATGGACACCCTCCATTGGGCTAATGCAAACAGAGTGTGCCCACTGGGGATGCTCAGATCTCCATGACCACTGAGATGTCTTCACCCAGTTGGTCCCACTCCGCTGCCTTACAGCTGCTGCCTTCAGGTGCCTCTACCCTGCCCATCTAACATCTCCCAGCAAAAAGGTTTATTACAGCACTTCTGCCTGCCTGTGAGGAGGCCAAGACTGGGATGGAGATAGGAGCCTTTACCCCACCATGTGTCTGCACTGGGTTGGCCCTGATGCAGACAGGGCAGGTGATGGGGGATCCCGGCACTCACCTTTCTGCTCTGTGCACACCACACCGGCTGCAGAGCCCTGCCTGCATGGCCCCAGCCCCATCTCTTTCTGCTGGCACTCCAGGAGCAATGACTCAGTCCCCCGGCAGCTCAGCCCCTCCAGCAAGGCATGGCCATCCCCCTGGCTGAACTGGTCTCCCAAGGGTGCTGACTGAGCTGGCCCGCAGCCAAGCTGCTTGCAGACCACCCCGGCTTCCAGCAAGCTCCAGCCGTTGCTGCATACCCCATGCCAGGTGGTGTTGTAGAGCACCTCCACCCGTCCTGCGCAGGGACTGGGGCCACCCTGCACCCGCACCTGCATGGGGTTTGTGCCTGCAAGGAAGAGCACAAGGGGGTGAGGTGGTCCCTCTGACCCCATGTGGCACTGAGAGCTTCTGACTTGCTCCCGGGCATTTTTTTCTGGTGCCCTGATGAAGGCAAGCCACCAGCATCCACAACCAGCTATGAGGCATAGACTGCCTTACTCCATCCCCTTGTACAAGATGCCTCAATAGGCAACGTCACCGCAGGGCTGGTATCTGTGAGATGGGGCTCATGGGAGACCCACACCCACCTCCCCAGTGGCACTGGACTCCTGTGGCTAGAAAGGTGTGCCTGAATTATTTTTTTTTAAGCAAGGCTTTGCCCATCACAGGATGCTGTCACTGATGAGCTAGCGGGACATAGTCTAGATTAAATCAGTGTGAATAAGGTGCACAACTCCTGTCTAAGGCAGGGTGGCATTGTTGCTCAGCTCCAAGCCAAGTGGCTGGGTGAAAGCTGACTTCTGCTCTGATGCTGGCGATGGGGAAGACTGAGCAGAGAGAAGAGAGCCTGTAACAGCCCTGGGCTAGAACAGCATCTCCAGCACCCACCAGTACCCCCTTGGGTGGACACCAACCACCTTGGCTCACCCGTCCTGGTCCCTGCAGCCTGGTGTTACCTGAGCACACCACACCAGCATCCTCGCTGTGGCCACAGTTGTGCTCTCCCCAGTTGCTCAGCTCACACTCGCTGAGGGCAGACTCGGTCCCTGTGCAGTGAACATCATCCAGCCAGATGGGATCTGACCCTGGCCCGAAATGAGCAGAGCCCGGTGCTGACAGCACCACCCCGCAGCCCAGCTGCCTGCACACGACAGCAGCATCATAGAGGTCCCAGGTGTCGTCGCACACAGTCCCCCACTTCTGGTTGTAAAAGACCTCAACTCTCCCCAGGCAGCTGTTCGAGCCGTTTGCCAGCCGCAGTGGGTACCCCGAAGTGTCTGCATCTGTGAAGGGAGCAAGAGGCACACTCATGCCTGACTGTCACCCACGATTCCAGCTGGGCTTACCAACTGGAAAAGCAGAGCGTCCTTCTACACTTGCAGCCTTCCACTGCCTGGGAAAGGGCTGGTTTGGGATTTGCTTCTCATTGGGGTGGATAAAGAGGGGTCACAGCTCCAGAGCTTGGGGCTTGGAGCCTGACAAAGGGTTCTGGGGTCAATAGTGACTATGGGAGGGTCCTGGGGTCAGTAGTGAGTATGGGAGTGTCCTGCAGTCAACAGTAACTGTGGGAGGGTCCTGGGGTCAACAATGACTGGGGGTGGGGTACTGGGGTCAGCAGCGACTATGAGTTGGTAGGAGGCATTGCTCAAAGAATTTGTGTAGCTAGAGCTATCAGAAAGGGGAGAGGTAGGAGAAGGGCTTGCTCTTCCTACACAAAATCATCCTAACAGCATGCTGGGGTCTCACAGCCTGTGGCGACACAGGGAAGAGAATCACCCACTGTGACATTCATACCCATCTCTTGATTTAATTTTTTTTTTAAACCCGGGTGAGGTAAAGACACCCATCCCTGGCTACCGGGGATGTGATTGAGCTCATCCTGCACCCCAACCCACATGGTACTTATCCTGACTACCACGGATCACCTGAGCACACCACACCAGCATCTTCCCGGTGATCACAGCTGTTGGATCCCCATGGCCTCGTCTGGCATTCAGAGAGGGAGGCTTCTCCCCCTGTGCAGTTCACATTATCCAGCCAGATGCGGCCAGACCCTTGCCCAAAGCGAGCCGACCCTGGGGCTGAGATGGCCGTCCCACAGCCCAGCTGCCGGCAGACCACCGCCGCCTCGACCAGGCTCCAGCCGTTGTCGCACACTGTTCCCCACTGATGGTGGTGGAACACCTCCACACGTCCCGCACAGCGGCCGGGGCCATTCTCCAGGCGCAGAGGGGCTGGTGTGTTGGTGGTTGTACCTGCTCGTGACACGAGACACAAGGGGAGTGTCAGACCAGGTCTTGCCCAAGGTGCCTCTTCTTGTCACCATGGTGAGACCTATGCCAGAGGACACTCCCCTGTGTTGTGCACAGGGGCATTCCCATGTCCACAAAGAGCTGTTGAGGAGCATCTAAAGTTTGGGGCTAAACATCTCAGGCGTGGGCAAAACCAGCTGTGCAACCTCAGAGCCCATGCATGTTCAACATGAGTGCAAGCAAACTGTAAAAGGCTGCAATCTTCTTTTTCTAGTCCTCCCAGGTGGCAATCCACGAACCCTTCACATGGCTGCAGCAGCCCCCAAAGGGAGAGACTTTCTGCAGGCCTTGTTGCCACTGCCCCTTCTTCAAAAGGCTTCAGCCCCCGCCCCATCCTTGCACAGTCTGTGGGCTACCGGTCCCTGTAGCATGGTGGGTTAGGACCTTGCTAGGAGCATCTAGCACCCAGTCCAGTGCTTCTCCTCTCTCCTTGGTGCCCACGTGAGTGCACTTTTTACGCGCTGCCCAAAGGGCATTGTTCTCTTCCTATTATCCCTGCTGCTCCATACTTTCATGGACCTGTGTGCTAAGGAGTGCCAGCATGGCATGTTGTAGGAGATGGGACAAGGAGGACAAGGTCACCCACCCAGGTGTCTGCTGCCCAGCCCTTGGCTGCAGCTGTGAAACTGGTACGAATCCCCAGAGCAGAGCATCCCCCGCTGAACTTCTCCTGGTCCGCAAGCATGATGTTACCTGTGCACACGACGCTGGCATCTTCTCCATGGTCACAGTTGTTGACACCCCAAGGTCTAGCCACGCATTCGGACAGGGCAGCTTCGGTCCCACTGCACTGAACATTGTCTAGCCAAATGGGGCCCGATCCCTCACCAAAGTGAGCTGCACCAAAGGCTGAGACCGCCATCCCACAGCCCAGCTGCCGGCACACCACGTTAGCATCGGGGAAGCTCCAGTTGTCATCGCACACGGTTCCCCACTGGTGGTCGTGCATCACCTCTACTCTTCCAGAGCAGCGGTTTGGGCCGCTCACCAGGCGGAGCTCTGCAGGACCAGTGTGGGTGGCCGTAGGGTGGCTGGATAAGTCTATGGAGTGCATGAGAGGTGTACCATGAAAACCCCCTTGCCCCTCATTTCTGCAGGACCTTTCTGCACTCCACTATGGTTGTTGGCCGCACCCAGTTGCTACCAACGTGCAGCCACCTCGAGACCAGGACGGGGGTGATGCCACATGGTCCCAGCAACCCATGGTCTTTCCAGCTGTGGCTGGAGGTCCTGAGGCTGCTGGGACAGGAGAAGGAGGAAAGCTTTCTTTCCTGGCATTCATGGGGCACCACGTCCTCTTTGCAGGTGGAGGTTACAACCGAGGGGGCTCAGCACGCCCTTGTACCAGTGTCTGTTGGGACAATTCTGGCACTGATTGCTCCAGCATCTACCAGTTGCTGTGAGCACCTGCACCTCGATCAACCACCAAAGCTCCAAGCTTTTGGAGGTCCAAGCTTTTGCACCTTCACAGTTTGTGGCCATAAGTGTTCATTAGCTGACTGTGGCTCGCCAGAAGCAAAGGCATGGAAACCATCTTGTCTCATGTGTTGGTGATGGGGAGGAGGAATATGGGTGTCTCCTGGCCATTCTCTCCCCTGTCTAAGGTTGTGTCTCACAGTCCTGGCCTGCAAAACACAACAGGTCTTTATCCCTGCCCAAGTCCCCAGAACAACACATATAGGGTCCTGCTCAACACAGAGGTGTGTGATGTGCAAGGGGTCCCTACGCCTCCGCCAGAGATGGTTCAGCATCTCAGGAAGGTGGAGTTAGCACAGATGTTTCCAAACCTGCTTCCCAAATTGCTCACTAGCCTGCAGTCCCCTGTATGGGACAAACCACAAAACCATCCCTTGCTGGGGCTACGGGTACTCAGTGCCACAGGGAACTTTTTGAAAATTGAAGGGGCAACACTCCTTGTAAGGGAATTACTTTGTGGACCGTGTGTCATCGCCCTGTTCCCCTCCCCTCCATAATTTCCACAGGGCATTACCTGAGCACACCACACCGGCATCTTCACTGTGGTGGCAGTTGTTCTTTGCCCAGCCCTTTGTCCTGCAGTGAGACAGGGCAACCTCCGTCCCCATGCAGTTGACATCGTCCAGCCAGATGGGACCGGACCCTGCCCTGAAATGCCCAGCCCCGGGGGCTGACAGTGCCACGCCACAGCCCAGCTGCCGGCACACCACGCTAGCATCCTCCAGGTCCCAGTGGTCATCACACACCGTTCCCCACTGGTTCTCGTAGAAGACCTCGACCCTGCCAGCGCAGCGGTGGGGGCCATCTGACAGGCGGAGGGGAGCCCTCTGGGAAGCAACTGGGTCTGCAAGAGGGATATGGAGAGGGTCCGGTGCAGAAGAGCAGCACCGGGAAAGGCTGCGTCATTTGCACGAGCTTCACAGAGCCTCTGCAAATGGTGGTGGCTTACATGAACCACAGACATGCTTCTCCTTTGGCTCAAAGACAAAACAAAACAAAAAAAATCCAAGTCTAGAAGAGAAAATGCTCTGCAAACCCCTTTCTGAAAGACAATTATCTTTAAAGGGGCTTCAGGTATTTTTTTGTTTAGTATTCCCAGTCAAAGAAAAGGAAAACACTGCCAGCTGGACTGAAAACTTCAGGAAACTGTATGTAGGGTGTAGCTGCCAGCCGTCTGATGGAAAGCGGGGGTCTGTCTGTGTGCAACCTGGTGCTCTAACTAGTGATTTGCACGATGCGACTGGGAGCCTGTGCAGCAAATTGGCCAATGGCCCCTAGCCAAGTGGAGCTGCATCTTAGAGGAAGGCATTGCACGGGCTGAAACTACAGCAAGAAAGCTAAATATGAGGAGTTTAATCACTGTGGCAGGAAGTGCTAGAGTGGCCGAGCTGCTGTGGGATACCCGGGTTGGGATCTAGGTAGCAGCTGCAGCATCTGCTGGAGAAGGGGATGCAAAACAAGGCAGGCAGAGGCAGAAAAAAATAAGAAAAGCACCTTGGCATCCCGCTTGCAGCACAATTGGTCACCTGGAAAGCCTTTGTTTCTGCAGGGCGCAGAGCAGAATAAATGCTCCTGTTTGCGCTGGAGGGGAGGAGGACTTTGTGCCCTTTGTAAGCGATCTGGCTGGCCCTGAAGAGCCAACGCAAATAAGCAGTTTCTGATCTTGACTGTCACCGGTTGGTAAGGCTCCAAGCATTTCCCAACTGCTCTGTGCAAGGGCAGCAGCGCAGAGGCCAGGATAATTACCTGGCTAATGAGGTCTCCTTTCCCATCCACCGCTTTCTCTTGCTTTTAAAGGCTGGTGGGTCAAAGGAGGCTTTGCCCCATCCATCTGCAAGCCCAGTCCCCCCCATTCCTGTAGATCTCTGACCCCATCTTTCTGCTAAGATGCTCCTTTCCCATGCAAGAGCCACTCACCACAGAGGCATGCCAGGTAGATGAGGAGCCCTGCTCTGGTGAAGCCAGCCAGGTTGCTCTGCCAGGACAAGAGGCGGTGTCCCAAAAAACCCATGCTTGTCGCATACACCTTAGGACAGGTGACTGTCCCAGTGTGAGTGGCAAGCTGAGCTGGGTGCTGTCACTGGTGGAAACTTGGCGAGAGCAGGTTTGTCCCCTCCTCTGCAGCAACTCATCCCTCCTCCTGCACTGACCCCTCCTCCTTGCTGTCCCTGGGATTTTGCCCTCTGGTTTTAGGTGGTTTAAGTGCCCCTCCGGCACCCAAGCCATGCCTGCTAGGAGGCTACCCCCCATTTCAGCTGCGTCTGCCCTGTTTCATTCCCACCTCCCCAGTTCACACCCAGCTCAGGGCTGTGGATCTGGCAGCTGGAGGGTTTGCAAGGCTCACTTATGCAGGTATGCACCCTCAGGAAAAGCCAAGCCTCATCTTGCAGATATCCAAAGGTGAACCCCTGTTATACAGAGATACCCCCAAGGTGCTTGCAGTGGGCAAGAAACCTCCTCTCCCCTGCCAAAACAAGGAGTTTCGATGGGTTGTGTACATTGCATACCATGCTTTGGCTGGAGTCTCTGCCAAAGTCACATCGCTGAGGCCATTGCGTGTATAAAACGCACAGCCTGTATTCTGAGAGTATCACATAATATAAAGAATAAGGGAAGGGTGGTCCAGAAACCATGCTGTAGCTGCTGAGGTTAAGCTGCAAACACACTCAGGTTGTGGGCACCTCCTGTTGTGTTGATTCTTGTCTTTAGTTTAAGGGAATTTGGGGAATTTACAGACCGATCTCTGAGGTGAGCGATCGTTTAGCACAAAGCCATGCCCGTACTATAATTTGGGTTTTCAGTGAATAGTCTTGTCTCCTACAAGTAGCATCCCAAGTTCGAGGCATGGCTATGGGGCGAGGAGCCTGCCCACACCCTGGGGCTGGTGCAAGGAAAGCAGAGCACTGCTGAGTCCTGGGACCAGGACGCTGGACTGTGTGGGCTCCTGGCCATGCCATCATCAGAGATGATGGAGCTGGCCACGGTCATGCCTGGCAGAGGGAGCAAAGAGGGGAGCTCAGCACTTCCTAACACTGCAGCAAAGGACCCTGCAGCCCCTTTCCCCTCTCAGGTCCTGGCCAGGGAGGAAGGTCATGCATCTTCCAGAGATGAGTCCTCTCCTCAAACCCCCTCCCTGGGCTGTCTCCACTCAAATCCAGCCCACAGCCCTCATGACACCAGGCACAATGGACAGCAGGCAACATGTCTGAGACAACCCTGTAGGGCACACCACCCCTCTTTATGACCACAAGATGGGAAATGGCTACATCCCATTCAGTCCATGCTGGGGCTGCCAGTTCTCCAGGGCCACAGGCTCCCATGGTTGTGCAAGGCAAGCTGAACAAAAATAAAGAGTCTCAGAAAAAAAGCAGTCCCGAAAGGATGCTCTGTGCTCCTCCCAGCAATGAACATGGCCCAGGGAAGGGTTGCCTGAGCACACAACCCTGGCATCTTCCCCGCTGTGGCAGGAGCCTGCACCCCAGGGCTGAGCTGGGCACTTGGAAAGGACAGTTTCTGGCCCCATGCACACCATGTTGCTCAGATGGATACAGCCCAGCCCTTATATAAAATCCTTACTGCTTTATGGTGGAAGATGACCATTAATTTTGTGGCTGTAAAGTTTAAGCCTTTCCTAAAGAGAGCTCCCCTATCTTTTCAATTCACTGGTCATGCTACGAAGAGAAGCCCCAGAAGCTTCCCTGCCCACCTCCAGCTCCCTGTAGTCTGAACATCATCTTAGGGGCTGCAGGAAGGTTTGTTACCCACACCGGTAATTAAGGTGCAGCCCTTGACGTGAGGCAGCATGGAGGCACAATGTCTTGCCTCTGTGATTTGCTTGCACAGCTACTAGTACCCTTCAACCTGGAAACATGAGCCTGGATAGTCCAACAGTTCCTTGTGGAGCCACATAAGCACGATGCAATAACTGTGAAGCCAGAAGAACAGAGTGAGACTGCATCCCTATAGGCTTGCACATGATGGGCTGGGTTGCGAAGTCTTGCAAGGTATGAAATGCATGATGCTCATGAAATCACTGATGTTCAGGGCAAACAAATAATTTCTGGCTAGTAAGACAGTTGTCGTGGTTTAGCCCG
>VZTV01029414.1:0-20177 GCA_013400875.1 Anhinga rufa
AGCATATTTAGAGTTGGCCAAGATTTTGCTAACTTAAAAACTCGAAGCTGAAAAACAAAAATGCAGGAATCATTAGTGTTAGCTACGAAATAGAAGCTAGGTCCGAGATGGTTAGCAGAGCATATCAGTTTCTGTATATTAATTTGTTCTTCAGCAGGAACATATTATTATTTAAATGGAAATCAGGGAGCATGGAGTATTTGCCTAAACTGTAGTGTTCAGCATTCCATCTTAGTGATGCACATAGAAAAAAACCCATAACTTGTGTTTGTACCACATTTGATTTTAATATTTTTAAACATCCACTTACAGATGATTACCCAACAATTCTTAAAGATGTTTTAGAAGTTTGTACTCTTTTCACCACCTTCACTACACCCTCTTTGCTGTCTTGGTTCCACATTCCTCTCAGCACCACATTAGGTCTCCCAGGCCTAGTTAGAGGACAATTTTTGAAGCAACAATTTGATGCTGATATTGTGATGTCCATTCAAATCATAAACACTAACTTAAAAATAACATTCAGTAACCAAACTATGGTGCATGAAGTTGGGTACCATTGCAACTGGTGCTAATAAACTAAGTCACTACTCCCTGCTCTATATAGTAGGGAATTGCTAGGTTTTCAAGTAGTGTGATAACTGTTGGTAATAAAGACTTTTAAATCATGAATCTTGTGCCTCCAGCAAACATACCTATAAATTAGTTTGGGTACAATACTAATTGCTATGAAAAAGAAATTTCTAGTAGAAGCTCAATAATATTTCAATTTGTTATCCTAAAGTCAGATTGTTAGAACTCTGTTATATGTAATGGAGTTACTAAATGTTTCTTCTCAGTGCCCATTAAAATAAATGTGAAGACAGGATCTACTTAGGGGCTTTATGAGTAACACAAAGTAATTTTCACAACATAAAGACTAAAAATGTTATGATTCTTTATGCTGGTCCCAATATGTATGTTTTTACAGATATTCAGTTTGATGAATCTTAATGAAATCAGTATAATGAAGATTTACGAAATTCTCAAAAGGTAGCAGTTAGTCTTATGCCAGGGAAGGATATCAGTAGGATAGGATATCAATGGGATAATTTGAATCCAAAAGATATCAAAGGATATCAGTTGACAAACACCTTAAGCTTGTACTTATATGGCTCGTAAATCAGGCATATATGAAAAATAGTGTGAGCCATTTAAGTATATATCTTTACAATACTGGTAGTTGTTACAGACATCGGCATATTTTTTTTGAGTGAGACAATAGCATGCAAATATTTAATTATCAAGGTATTTACCAATCTGAATGACCGAAGAACAGATAATCCTTCAACATTTGCAAGACCAAGCTCCATTAAACTAAGGCTAACGATAATACCATCAAAAATATTCCAGCCTTCTTGGAAATAATAATAAGGGTCCATGGCAATTATCTTTAGTACCATTTCTGCTGTGAATATCCCAGTGAATACCTAAAAAAAAAAGTAATTAATAGTTGCATTGTTATGAGAAATTTATATACCTGAGTAAATTTTTCTAATCCAGCTTGAGTTCTCATACCTGTTACTTGCACCTGTTACTATAAAAACCAGCTGATTGCTATCTCCAAATGGCATCTAAGTATTTCTAAACACCAAAACCTGATAATTAAAAACAAATTACTAAATCAGGACAGATACAGGAGGGCAGAGGTTTGATAAACCTATAAAAAGCTATTCACCCGTTGGCAGCTCAGCTCCAGTTCGTATTTGACTGATATGTGACTATCAATCCAGCAGACGATGTAATATGATCCAGTGTTTTCGGTGCTGTTTCTAGAAGATAGACCCAGAAAGCAAAAGAAGACTTGACAGCAATTTTTTCCTTGCTCCCAGTCTAAACAGAAGTGTTAGAAGAAACTCTCTAAGGTCAGATTCTCTAAGGACAGACTCTCTAAGGTCTGTCTTTTAGGTTACAGTTGAAGAGTATGGGTGGAATAGAAAGAGGAAGTTTGAGTTTCTTGCACTGGGCTTTTTGTAAGGATATAGAGGTTTCACGCACAGCTAATGTTCTGTGTGATAGCTATTTCCTTTTGGGAAAAAGAACTCCATGGTGATAATGTTCTTTGAAATATCTGGAAGTCCCAAATGTGAAATTATCAATGTTTCTTAGTGTTTCAAAGTCCAGAATTTAACCCAACACTTTTTTGCAATGAGTAGATCACTGGTTTGTGCAGCGTAATAAAGAAGTTTTGGAGCATAATGCAAAACCACTAAAAACATATGAATATTCTGCACAACACTGACAGGATATTCTAGAGGATCCAAATATCTACTAAAGTATACCAATGTACTCTGCCATTGCCTTGTGATAGTTCTTTACCCAGCTTGTTCTTAGTCTTCCTACAGCAAGTTTTATGGAACTAAAGCTGACTTTTTACAATACTACATAACTACACTCATGATCACCTTTTAATGTAAGAATATTAGGAGGGGGATATAATGCTGTGGAAATATTCACCATTGCCGAACTGTAAATATTAACATTTTTAAAAGTGTGTACTTTTGAGAAACTAGAAATACAGCAAGAAACACTATACCATTAAATTGATACATGGGAGATGTTGCCATATAATCAGAAGAATGTAACAGGTATTGCTATATGTGGTAGCGAGAATGCAACAAAGATTATTCTTGACAAAACTGTCATATTTGTCAAAATAATTGAAAAAAGGTAATGAAAAAATTTTCATTTTAAAATATTTCCTTCATGAAATAACCCATTCCATCCAAAGACTACTTTTTCATGAGCATAGCTGCATCTCCAAATACACAAAAATACATTTTAACAGCAGTAAGCTCAACTTTTCTCATAATTACTGAGGACTTTTGAACACCGAATGAATTTTAGTATTATGAAAATGAATCATTGCATTTTAGAACTATTTCTTCCTTCTCATTAAAATGCTACAGAAAAGGCAGAGTCATATTTGTCATATTTAATTTATCCTCAAACAGACCGTGATGTCACAAGCAAAAAGTAAATTAACATATTTTGAATGGAAATCACAAAATTAAGGTTAATACGTTAATACAGTGAGGAACAGAGAATTTAATTTAAACCAGCAGGAATAGTATTCACTGCATAAATATAATCCTAATTAAGGATACTGGATTGTTACAAAGGTAGTTAAAAATATGACTGCTGCTAGCTTAGAGTAAAAAAAATAAAAATATGAGATGGGAGAAAGGCAGAAGACTGTAAGTATAAATAGTTGGAGAGAAATAATTCTAAAAATATCACAGACCAACATTTAAAAATACAGTATTCTGTAATCTGTGATGAATATAAGAATATGCCAGCAATTAGGTCTTTGTCCAGGAGAAAGGAAACTGTAATGCACACAAGAACACGTAGGTAGTAAGTTGAAATTTAGTTCTATTTTTAAAAAAGTCATAGAAGGATGTATTGCCAGTACATATAAGGAAAATGTTTAGACTTTAAAACATACTCTGACTGAGAAATCTATTACTGCACCATTTAAATATTAGTGGACTTTTCAAAACGAATTTTTTTGAGTGATTAGTTCAGAACACTTGGTTGGTTTTGACTTTCAAGACTGCATGCTGTCTGAGTCAATCCAGACCTCTCCTGTGTAAACTATTGGTAGTTATATGAGCTGGCAAGAAATTAAAAATTTATGAATCTTCTTCCGAAACAAACACTTGCAAGGTTCAGTCCTCTGCTTCCTGAGCATTAGAAGCAAATGGAGAGAAACAGACAAGAACATTTAAGTATTATGCCACGTTTAGGTCTCTGTTCAGAAAAGGAATTACTTGTAACCCTAAATCTCTGGATCAGGTTAAAATTGGGAAAGACATCACTAAAACTTACAGATACAAGGTGCTTTTTGTTAGAGAATAAATAATAATCTTCTAGTTTATTAAGTATTTTTTAGTTACCTAAAGTGGCAAGGACTTACTGCTAACAAGAAATATGCCTTTCTTGGAAATGTACTTTCACAGTAGTGTAACTGAAAAAAATTCAATGAGAAATCCTGTCATCTGAATATTTCATCAATTTCTTACAGAAGAAAAATATTTTCTGTGATGAAATATCAGTACCATGGTAAAAATTACATAATCTACCTTAACATTTTAAAGAAAAAACCCAAGACAGATCTCAAGAAATCTGACAATCCAGTGAAGACTGCACTTCCACACATATTCAGTTATTTTATTATAGTAGTTACAAAAGAGATTAATGAAAGTTAAAGGCTCCAGCAAAAATCACTTTATCTATGAAGATCATATATACAGTTTCTAAACTGATTATAAAAACCAACCTGGAATAAATTTAAAACCAATGCAATGCATTTATGCATTTCTTCTTTTAGAAAAAGGGTATTTTTACACCAAGCAGTGCATGATAAACCACTTACCAGGTTCCCCACAGAAAGGACACTGCTAAACTGTTCTGTCATTGGGTAATGTTCCATGGCCATAAACAAGGTGTTTAAAACAATGCAAATAGTTATTGCAAGATCAACAAATGGATCCATCACAACTAAATTGACGACATGTTTTACTTTTAACCATGGACTCCAGCAATCCCAGATCAAGAAAGTATTTGCAAATCTGTACCAGCATGGTGGGCATTTCTGTCTGGATTCTTCAAGCTCTGAAAAAAAAATAGAAAAATAAACCCCAAATAATGAATATTCCAATTAAAGCCTCTGAAGTTCTTGTTTAAAATATGTAAAAAGATTAAATCATTCAAATAAACAGCTTACACTAACATTGGATTTCCCTCACCTATGTTTAGCCATCGTAAAGTTAAGCATCTAAGTTATTTAAGCTCCTCTACAACCAGTGGAGAGTGACGTTATCTCTAAAGAGTGAATCATCTCGGACATCTATCTAAAGAGAGAAATGTGTTTGTCTCTTTCCCATGACAGTAGGGAGAGTCTAGACATTCAGTTTAGGTTAGTTGACTTGTTTGCAGCGGATGTCTTAATTTTAAATATTAAAATATTAAAAGTAAACATGGCTCATCAGTAAGCTGATGAATATAATTTGTATGCTACATAAAACACACAATTTTTGTGTTAAGTATTTAACATGTACATATTTTGATTTGAGCTACTAAATGTATTATATTTGCTACTACAGTGAACAACCACAATATCATAACAGGTAAATGACTCAGTGCACATACCTATCATTGCTTATTTGAATCAATATTTTTGATATACAGAATGCCTGTTTTCTTATTTTAAAAATTATCATTTGACTGTTTGAAAATGTCTTGTATAGTTGCAGTGTCTATCATTTGAGAAATGGAACAGTTAGTATTAGCAGAACAACCCTGCTCTCAATTATAATCTTTACAAACTACTTTTTCTTCTATTTCACTGTCAATATTGTCAAAGTTACAGAAGAATAGTAACTTCTACTGAGTTAATAATAGCAAGGATGAATACCTAATGTGATGGGATGTTTGAGGACAAAATATGTTAGAAAACATGTAAGAAATGGCCACAAAAGTTTTGATAAAACTTCTGCACAGCGGCATCAACCCAAATCTGAAATCTGCATTTTCAGACAACCCTTAGAGCACAGGGAGGTCTCCATCATCATGACACTTATGGGTGATTTTGCTAAAATAACAAACATGCTGTTTTACTATTTGCTAATAGTATTTGCTAATGCTAGTATTTGCTAATAAGGATTTAGTGCTAAACTCTGCACTTTGAAGACCAGTGGATTTATTTTTGCCTCTAATATTGTCCTATATGGTTGGAATTACAAGAAGTTAAAAGGTCAGTTGCCACAGCTCTCAAACTCATTGAAACTAATAAGCTCTCCTGTTACGTCAGACTGTAGCCTCCAGGCAGAAAGGGTGTAGTAAGTAGCAAAAGTCTTCTATAATCTTTATAAACCATAACAAAGACACTGCTTCCAAAGGAATATGTGGACTGGGTGGAATAATCACATTTCTGAACATGTAACTCAGAATGCTGAGAGGTAGGGTGGGACTGGCCTTGGACAAAAGTGGCCACTCACACTGGATGCTGAGTTGGCACTGAAGACTCCATTGCTTGCACGTAGCAACTTCTAAAATAATGGAAACCAGATGTGATGTATTGGGTTTGCGTGGCAAGGTTTTGGTAGTGGGGGTCTACAGGGGTAGCTTCTGTGAGAAGTTGCTAGAAGATTCCCCTGGTCTGACAGAGCCAGTGCCAGCCAGCCCCAAGATGGACCTGCCACTGGCCAAGGCCAAGCCCATTAGTGACAGTGGTAGCGCCTCTGGGATAACTTATTTAAGAAGGGGGAAACAAAAAAAAAATCCTGCGCAATTGCAGCTGGAGTGCAGAGTGAGAATATGTGAGAGGAACAACCCTGCAGACACCAAGGTCAGTGAGGAAGGAAGGGGAGGAGGTGCTCCGGGTGCCAGAGCAGATTCCCCTGCAGCCTGTGGTGAAGACCATGGTGAGGCAGGCTGTCCCCCTGCAGCCCGTGGAGGTTAACAGTGGAGCAGATCTCCGCAGCCCACGGAGCTCCCCACACCAGAGTAGGTGGATGCCTGAAGGAGGCTGTGACCACATGGGAAGCCCATGCTGGAGCAGGCACCTGGCAGGACCTGTGGAACCATGGAAAGAGGAGCCCACGCTGGAGCAGGTTTGCTGGCAGGACTTGTGACCCTGTGGGAAGGACCCACATTGAGAAGTTCATGGAGGACTCTCTCCCATGGGAGGGACCCCATGCTGGAGTCAGGGAAGAGTGTGAGGCGTCCTCCCCCTGAGGAGGAAGGGGTGGCAGAAACATGTAATGAACTGGGTATGACCCCCAATTGCCATCCCCTTGCGCCACTGAGAGGGAGGCGGTAGAGAAAAATTGGGAGTGAAGTTAAGCCCAGGAAGAAGGGAGGGGTGGGGGGAAGGTGTTTTAAGCTTTGCTTTTATTTCTCATTACCCTACTCTGATTTCAATGTTAATAAATTAAGCTAATTTCCCCAAATCGAGTCTGTTTTGCCTGTGACAGTAACTGCTGAGTGATCCCTCCCTGTCCTTATCTCGACCTACAAGCCTTTAATTATATTTTCTCTTCCCTGTCCTGATGAGGGTGTGGAGTGATAGAGCAGCTTTGGTGGGCACCTGGTGTCCAGCCAGGGTCAACCCACCACATGTGGGTAGGAGGTGACTATCAGGATGATATAGTTTACATTGACATGTTTTTTCTGGCCAGCATAATGGAAGGACAAAGTATTCAGCTGGAGGAAAAGAGCAGCACCCTCTAAGGAGAGATCCTCTCTACCTGGGAGGAGAACTAAGAATTGCACACCAAGACTCAAGGGGTACCAACAGTTCACACTTGCACTAAAGTAGGAAGATATACTCAGAAAGATACATGTTTGTGAGAATGGTTTGTGAATACTTTTAGAAGAAAATAGGCAATATAAGCCTTATATTTCTGACTACAATTAGTTGGGGATCTATTTGTTTATCTGAAAGCAAAGGGCTTCAGAACTCACTTTAAAAAGTATAGTTTGATTCTGACTTAAAGTAATCTTAAGAACGCTGTAAATTTTCTTGGTAATTTCTTGGCCTTCTAGAATATGTGTTGTAGGACAGCCACAGGGTTTGTAACAGCTGTCACACTGTGCCAATATCCAGCAGATAGATCCTTTAAGCTTATAAAAATATTATAATGGCATATGTATAAAGTGTGAGTGGACCCAGTTTCCATTAAATAAGCAAAGCAATTCCAACAATGTATGCTTTTTCATATAGTAAATATAATGGTTTTTATCTTTGATATACTTACCTAAGAAAGTTTAAGAAATGCTTAAAGAAGGCAGCTCATGTGTATTGGCATGGGTTGATTATAGTTTGTTGTTTTCGTTAAAACTCTTTTTCATTCCAATTTCCTGTTGTCTATCCTTGGATTTTAAGTCTACGGGAAATAATTGTTCTAGTACATCACTGCCTTTATCATAGCAATTCCTGTGTTTCTTAATTAATTTTTCCTGTTGATGTCTTATAGGAAGAAAATCCCTGTATTCTCTGTTTGGGGCTCTGGCAATTCCCTAGCTATGATGGTTTTGTCTCTGTTAGTCCACTCAATAGAGTAATATTTTGGAAGGTGTCATGAAAAATAAATGACTAAGCATTTAGAATGTGTAAATGATCCTAGAAAAGCTCAAAAGCCTTTTGTATCTGATATTCAGAGATTTCACATGTCCAGTTTTACATTTACAAAGGAAATTATGTAAATAATTGCTCTGTACATGTAGTTAGCAGAAATTCACAGAACTGCCTGTCAGATAAAATGCATCAAATACCTTCCATTGTATTTGTAAGTATGCTGGCTATACTCATTGCCCTTTGTCTTGCAACAGAATCTTCCAGCATTTCCATGGAAATTTGATAAGAACTCAGTCTTCTTTTTCTTATTTCTGTTTCTGTAGTGGTGCCCTGTAAATGAAATACTGAGGAATTAAATCATCATTTTCAACAGCCAATTAACAATATTTACTGTATAAATATTGTAGTGATAATCAAAATCAGCTTTGTGCAGCATACCAGGCTTTTCTTACACACTGAAGGTTTCTATTCCTGTAGGAATTTCTTTGTTCTTTATTGAGGAACTCAGTGAGAATTTTGTACAGTTCTACAAATAATCAACTGGGGGACACAATACCAAGGCAATGTGGGACCAAAGGTGGTTCTCATTTAAATGGCTGAGTGAACAAAATTTTTGCTAGGTATCTTTTTGCTAGTGATTAATATTATTCTTAAAAGAAAAAAATGATCAAACTTGAAACCTCTCAACTTAATTTCCAGCAGCTAGTCGAGTTAAATAAGTAAAGTGCGAGTACAGAAAAAGTGAACTATTATTTAAGACAGTAACTTTGATACAAGAAACATGATTATAATTCTAGGAATTATCTCTCTAATATTATGTACTGCAATCCTAACCCAATACATGCAGTTGGAAAATTTTATATGAGAAAAAAATCACATCTTATTTAATATTTCTTCTACCTAATTCTCAACCACCACAATGCTCATACAGAATTTGTGATATATTCTTGCAATGAATATGCAAGTCCTCTCTGTTTTGTATGGCTTCTAATTATCTTTTCAAAGCAATAATACCCAGCCTAACGTGTCACTACTCTGCAGCATGTAGATACCCTTAGAGTTGCTTTGCTTTTCTTCCAGAGTGCGGCCTAGGGATCTAAACACAGGAGTGGGATTAAAAAGTTCCTAAATCTTGTTTCCTGCTCTGCCACTGATTCTGTGATTCATGGAAACCACTCATTCTTTTTCTCATTATTCTGTCCCCATCCAGAAAAAGAATAAAAAAGCCTCAGAACGCACAAGGGATTTCAAGGTTATCTTAGTGTGAAGATGAAAAACCATTTTTGAGCATTCACTAGTACTATTTCTTTAGAGAATACTCTTGAATTAAATGGCTAAATCTTTTTTCAAGTGAATGTATTTCTGAAAAAGAACTATATACGTATAACCTCTGAGATAATCTGATTGAATTTCTGGTATGAAGGTCTACATCAAGATAGGAGAGAAACTAAAATGAAGAGAAATATGTAATAGTAGTAATGAAATCTCAATACTTATGTATAATTAAAATATTTTTCAGTTTAAATACAATGCTATTATAGCCACCAAAATACCATACTGAATCCATATTAGAAGACTATGTATGGAAAAGCTTGCTTGAAAGAACATCTGAAGTCTGAAACTGAGACTGAAATGTAATGTAACTGCAAAGGTACATAGGAATTGTACATATTTTTCTCATGAAAGTTATAAGAAAATTTTTTTCAAGATAAATTCTGTAGAGGGTATTTCTGTTAACTATCATGGGAGTAGTAACTGCATTCTGCTTCATTTTGCAGGTGTTTCCCTATACATATTTCTGAGTTATATCTTTAGTTATATATCAAATGTCTACCTTTGTTGATGAGGTGAAATTATATACAAATTAAATACAATTTCTTTTTTCTTCTTAATATGTGCAGATCTCTTGCTGAAGGCAATGTGAATATAATACTGTACTGAGGCTCAGACATATGAGATTGAGGACTTTTCCCCACTTATGTTCTCTTATTTAGAAACTATTGCAAGTTATTTCTCACTTCTTCTAAGAAGTGATACAATATGCAGAGGTAAGAAGTAAGAAAAAATTCTATGCCCGAACCAAACTGGTTTACTTATAATTACCTCTGGTATAAGCTGACCAGTAGGTGAAGTTAGGGTTGAAGGTCCTCCAACCAAGGAAACTACTCCATTGCAATCCACAGTGCTGTGCATCTTCCCATTTACTGGAAGGGCTGGTACCATTCTAGATGACACACTCGCCTGACTAATATTACTGTTGCGCCGTTCCCCGTGTCGATTTGGAACAAAGAGAGAATCTCTTCTGCTATCATTGTCTTCAAGAGTGCTGTGCTCGTCATCAGCAAAGTCATTTTCAGATCCTATATCCTTTGCACGACCTCTGAAGCTGAAAATGCTTGTTTTACTGTTGCGCCTTGGTGAGAACAGGGAACCACGAATACTCAGCAAAGACTGTAAAAGATTTAAACCAAACCCAAACAAAACAGCATTAGAACTGAAGTTCTAAGTTCATGGCTTTTCAAAGAATACAGTGCTGGAGGAAGGATAGTCACTTTTTTCTTCAATAGTATCAGTGTGTCCATTAGGGAATGTGCTCATTAGGGGACCTGAAGTAGAGGGGAAAAATTCTTTTTAACGTAATGTAGCAGGTTGGAGGAAAAGTTGTGCAGAAGTCGTAAGTAAGTTAGAGAGTTTTGAGCAAAGAAGGCAGGTTGAATTGGTATGCACCCATGACTCTGCTGGAGACAGTTCTCAACATCACTGTCAAGGTTTTGCAGGTATTTGTCTTTTATTCCTTCTTCTATTAGAGGACAGAGCTAAACATTTTTACTTTTCCTCCCTTCTTCATTCCCTGGATTCCTAGGGATAACAACTGATAACACTCACCTATCACTGTTTTGTATTCTATTTGCTAGAGGCAGAAGTGGTCTTAAGTTTGGTATTACATTCAGTCTAAGTTGATGTAAAGAACCTGTCTGCCCTCTTCACAATAGGCTCGATAGGGTGGGAACAACATATGCAGTACTATAAAACTAGAAGACAGGCAACAGGTTGGGGAAGCTCTGGAGGTACACTGTGAATATGATGATAATACTCTTGGGCATAGCACTCCAGGGGCTATAGCAGGCTGTCCACCTACCAGAAGGTACCTCTTGACCATCAGGCAGCTCAGAGCAAGCATTCACCAGGGACACAGTTTCCTAAAGATATCCTTTTACAATTGAGAAAAATAAATCAGTGGTTGTTGGTAATTCATCTTTTAATTACAGTAGAAGCTGGTTAATGGAATGTTCTTCTCCCTTGCTACATATTTTATTAACAGCATTCATGAATAAATAAAATGAGTACTAATTGTGGAAAACAGAAACCTTGCACTAAGCTTTCTTCAATTCTGCATTTGTACAAGTCTTTGCAACTTGGTACATCAAAAACCTGGTTTGAGATGATTCTCAATTTTTCACTAGTTTTGCTGGTGGAAAGTGCTCATATGTAATAACAGTGGTTTTTATCCCAGGATAATTAAAGTGAAAGTGAAAACTGCACTATAATATATAAGCCTATATTAATACTGTGAAAACCAAACACTGAAACTATACATATATCAATCCATATGTATACCTGCACATGCATATTCAGATTTATACATACACACACATAATGTGTGTGCTGAACTGGTAGTACTGCCTGTATAAAGGCTGGCAAGTATTCACTATTGTGAGATGCATTTTTTCTGCTCTTACAGCTATACCAAATTTTAATAATTTGGTCTGAAATTTTCTATGCTGGCTGTCAGCCTCAGGCTGAGTGACTTGAAGAATATCAGCCAAATGGTTTTGCTAACCCATTTATGTAAACTTGGCTGGAGAAAAAGTGCTGTTTTGCTTATGCTGAAAGACAATTTTATCTAAAAAAAAGCTCTAGCTGCTATAGAGCATGACACTGATGTCTGACAAAGTGGTAAACTAATTACTGCACCCTTTGTACATTTCTTTGTAAATGTATTTGGCCAACCTACAGTCCTTCAAAAAATCACACGCTCACTAGGTTTCATCTGACTACCACTGCTACCCTTGTTTTTTAGAGAATGTTTCCATGGCTGCTGTGTTCTGTTTGTAGTCCAATCTTTCCAATATGTGTTATCATGCTCTGAGCACAGCTAAATGGATCAGGCCCCTCAGGGATTTGGGAGGAGTAATGCCTTCTCTGCAAGTCCCTGCTGGATTAAGACAAAAGATATAAGCCAAAATGGCTGCAATTCTAACACATGTGGAGGCAGAAACATATGTGTCTACATGCTCCTGGGAAGTAAGGTCTAAAAGGAAAGCTTGGCTTTTCTTGCAGGCTGCATCATTCATTTGCACATGGAACATTGTGTCAAAGGACAAAACCTCTACAGGGGCCGACTGGGCAGATTATCTCCCCTTACCATTCTACTGCGTCGTTTCATGCTCTGCCACCCTGTTTCACCAGGGAGCTAACTGGATGGCTACAAGACAAACCGGCTCTTCCTTTGCTAGTTCTACTGCCTGTAATCCTTACAGTCTTGTGGCAGCTCAGTTTTATTTCGGTTATATGCAGGCAACCCTTGCCCCTTGCATTTTTACAACTGCAAAAACAATTATCAAGGCAGTCTTTAATTAGTAAATGATCCTCAGTTAGATTATTTGCTTGATACAATTCTCTCTGTATTTTAAAATTTTAAATTAATTAAAAAAATTATTTCAGATTGTCACTTATTTCCTGCCTGCTGTGTCATTCATGACAACTCAAGATGAGATGTTTCCTGTCTATTGCACCATCTTCTTTTCTTTCAAATCTAAGAAATATACAATATTTGTTTTAACTTGATTTTAATGAATTTTAATTATTTATTCTGTAAAATGAATTCACATTTAATTTTAATGTTACCACAAGTAATTTGAAATGCCTTGCTTTCCTAAGCTGCCTAAGTTTCTGTGGAAGTTTCACAGTTCTTCATGACAATTGGCAGGATGAAAGCTTTCTGAAAGTTTCAGAGTATGAACAAATACATAAAACAATGTTCTACTGTATGTTAATAAAACTACAGAAAGTTTATTATCGATTGAATCTCTTTGTCTTAAATTCTCCTTCTCTTAGTATACATGCTTCTATATTAAGTATTTTTTCTGGGCACCAAATAATGTATTTAATATAAACATAATATAATCCTTAATCAATCTCCTTACCTAAAGTATATAAAAGAGCATCAGGAATTTAGACTAGATAATGGAGAGGCCTGTTATCAAGCTCAGGACTAGCAGCCAGAAATTCCTTTCTGCTCAGACTTTGTCAGTGACTCTTCTTTAGTGTGGTCAAGTCACTTGCCATCCTCATCTATGAGGGATGGACACATATATATCTGAGGCAGGGCTGTGCAGTCTAAGATGAGATCTTCAGCTGCAGCTCCTTTGTATCAGCCTGACTCAAAGCCCATTCCAATTAATGAAAGATTTTTTGGAGCAGCTTTGACCCAAAACTAATAGTATATTTTATTAGATTGGAAATACACTTTTACAATATTACTCAAAGGAGTTGAGAGAGATTTAATGATTTGGGTTTTTTACATTTTATTTATTTCTTATCCAGAGAACAACCTGGTCATTCTTCTTAATTATAATAAACATTATTTCACTTCCTTAGAAATGCAAATGTATCTTTTTCAGACCAGGAATCATCCCTTATATTTGACTAATTACTGAGTCTTTGTCCCAAATCAAGCTTTCCTCCCCTCAGTGCATATTTTTCAGTGTGAAATATTTCTGCCACTGAATCTCATATTTTATATGAGTCTGTAAACTAACGCACTTGATATGAGTATTAAATAGGATAAACATTGGTAGTTAAACAGGGGTAGTAATGGTAGGTAAATGTCATCTATTAGCTGAGACCAGATGATAATTTTGAAGAGTTGCATTTTGAGTGATTTTTCTACAAATACCCTAACTCTATGGAGACTTGAAATAAGCAAAGGTGTCCTTAAGCAACAGAAGAGATCCTTTGATTTAAGGGAGTAGAGCTTTGAAGTTTGGACAAAATGATTTCCAGATGCCCATCCTAAACTATTTTTTCTATGATTGCAATGATTCTCCATCTTGTATAATGAATTTCCAATGAAAAAGAACAGCATAAATTCTTATAAATATAAGCCCAAATGATCCCTATATAGTTTGTCTTCATTGTGGAGTACTAGAGCTACTTTTCTCATTAACTAACATTTAAAGAAACTAATTAAGGAAAACGATAGAAACTAAGGGCAAGAAGGAGGACCTGGGAAACTACAGGCCAGTCAGCCTCATCTCCATCCCCGGAAGGTTGATGGAGCAGTTCATCCTGGAGGTCATCTCTAGGCATGCAGAGGAAAAGAAGGTTATCAGAAGCAGTCAACATGGATGCACCAAGGGGAGATCATGCTTGACCGACCTGATAGCCTTCTATGATGGGGTGACTGGCTGGGTAGATGATGGGAGAGCAGTGGATGTTGTTTACCTTGACTTCAGCAAGGCATTTGACACTGTCTCTCATAACATCCTCATTGACAAGCTAAGGAAGTGTGGATTGGATGAGTGGACAGTGAGGTGGATGGAGAACTGGCTTAACAACAGGTCCCAGAGAGTTGTCATCAATGGGGCAGAGTCTGGCTGGAGGCCAGTAATTAGTGGTGTCCCCCAGGGGTCTGTGCTGGGTCCAGTCCTGTTCAAGCTATTCATCCATGACCTGGACGAAGGGATGTAGCCTCAGCAAGTTCACTGATGATACCAAGCTGGGAGGAGTGGCCGATACACCAGAAGGCTGTGCTGCCATCCAGTGAGACCTGGACAGGCTGGAGAGCTGGGCTCAGGGGAACCTCATGGAATTCAACAAAAGCAAGTGCAAGGTCCTGCCCCTGGGGAGGAACAACCCCAGGCACCAGTACAGGCTGGGGGCTGACCTGCTGGAAAGCGGCTCTGCTGAGAAGGACCTGGGAGTGCTGGTGGACAGCAAGTGACCCTGAGCCAGCACTGTGCCCTTGTGGCCAAGAAGGCCAACGGTATCCTGGGCTGCATTAAAAGGAGTGTGGCCAGCAGGTCAGGGAGGTCATCCTGCCCCTCTACTCTGCCCTGGTGAGGCTGCATTTGGAGTGCTGTGTCCAGTTCTGGGCCCCCCAGTTTAAGAAGGGCAGGGAGCTGCTGGAACAAGTCCAGTAGGAGCTACCAAGATGATCAGGAGACTGGAGCATCTCCCTTATGAGGAAAGGCTGAGAGACCTGGGATTGTTCAGCCTGGAGAAGAGAAGACTGAGGGGGACTCTCATCAATGCTTATAAGTATCTGAAGGGTGTGTGTCAGGAGGATGGGACTGGACTCTTTTCAGTGGTGCCCGATGACAGGACAAGGGGCAATGGGCACAAGTTGGAACACAGGAAGTTCCACTTAAATATGAGGAAAAACTTCTTTCCTGTGAGGGTGCCAGAGCAGTGGCACAGGCTGCCCAGAGAGGCTGTGGAGTCTCCTTCCCTGGAGACATTCAAACCCCGCCTGGACGCGGTCCTGTGCCCCCTGCTCTAGGTGTGCCTGCTCACACAGGGGGGTTGGACAAGATGATCTCCAGAGGTCCCTTCCAACCCCTACCATTCTGTGAGTCTGTGATTCTGTAATGGTAGTGTGGAATTTCCTATGCAGGGTATTTTGATGATGTGGTCTGCTAAAAAATCACACATATTCGTATAGTTTTGAAATGGATGCAGAACACAGAACCTATGGTTGATTAATGCAAATATGAGAGTACTGTATCAAAGAGCCTTTGATTCCTTCTCCAGTCTACCAGATACATCTTCAGAAATACATTTTCAGAAATATTTTAATTAAGTTTACAATTATCCTTGGTAGGTTCTTTTTATCCCTTTGCTAATAGAATGGGTCAAGCCATATCAAACTGTAACACTGTTAACTGTACTACCACTGCTTTTTTCCTTCACTTTCCTTTTACATAACTTTCAATATGTAAAGCTGCTGTAATGTCAGTCAAAACCAAATAGAGTAGATGTACATGATTTAATAAAAAAGAGTGCTGTACCTGGTGAGGAGATGTGAACCTTTTTTCATATGTCAGTTGACTTCCTTCTGTGGAGAAGCGGAAACTTTTCCTTCTGATACTATCTTCTGACTCGGACTTGGGGAACTTATCGATATCTCCTTTGTCCTCTGTTTCAGACATTTCTTTCTGTCTTCTTTTCTTCCTTCTGTTTCTTCTTTCTTTAGCACTCTTTGAGCTCAACTTTGATGCTTCTGAAGAACTTTCCAAGAGTTCTCCTAATCCCCCTACACCACTGAAATCTCTTGATGCAACTGATGCTGCTGCTACTGCTGCTGTTGCCTGTCAGGTTACAAAGCAAGTAGACCAAAAATGAACAATTTAATAGGATTTTATAAACTGTTTTTATTATCACTGTGGTAATACTGCTGGTTGTACACCCCTGAGTATCCAAATATACACAAACGAACTGAAGATAAACTACTGAGTTGTGTAACTCCTCATTGTTTAGTAGCATGAGCTACTTGAAGCATCAACTTCAGCAGAACAATAGCATCACTGTTCCTTAAAGACTTGCTGCACAAGACACTGATCTAAAATTAAGGTAGTCAGAAAAGTATAAACATGGTGCTTTTTCATGTATTTCAGAGCTGCTTCCCCATTTTCTCTTGAGAAAAGCCCCATATCATGCTGTAATTAGGCTGATCCCTTCTGAGTCCTTACAGAGAAAGCTAATCCCTAATATCCACCATATGAGTTAATGCATCATAATCCAACTAGCAGCCTGCAGGTAGTTGAATCCAGCCTTGCCTCACTGTTTTCACTTTCTTTCTACCTTCACTGGCAACAGGCACACCCTCTAGACATGTCTTCCAGCCCTAACTCCCTCTTCATGTTTCCTCTCCCATATTTACCTCTGTAACAGCACTGTAGGTCTTTGTCATAGATACACAAAGGTACATTTATTGCCTGTTGCTGCTGCGGCCATAGAGAAGAAAAAGTTTAGGTTTCTCCTCTGTTGGAAAGGGATGAGATTACTTACTGGAGTGAAGAGCCATCCCGAAACTCAGGACCAGTATCTTCAACTACAGTGGTCAGCCTACCTGATTTGGTTAATTATGGAAACTGGTTCATTTAGTCATCAAATAAAGGAAGAATTAAGAGTGTCTCTAGTACTCTCCTAGAAAGAACTGTCTGGGAGATTGCTATGAAATTCTGCAGTGGAAAATATGTTTGGGAAGATGATAGGCTGCTGTGAGCTTACAAAAAGGGTGGTGTGATAAATGGCAAGAGACTATGGTTATATAAAAAAGATGACTAGTGATTATCCAACAAAACATATTATACTCAATGCCAAGTATTTCAGGAATTATGAGATATCTCTCTCCAGTGGGAAAGGATAGTTTGAAAGTTCACAGTATGAATTAATCGCTTTCTGAGCCACAATATACAACCCATGCTATACAAGTTGACTTGATACAGACTTTTTCTACTAAATGGAGTATTAAAAGGATTCTGAAGTGTTTATCAATTAAAAAAAGTGATACTCAAGATTTTATAATATTGGTTTCAGAATATTGTTCTTCAAATGCTCTAACAAAAACAAAGGCAGCAGATGCTGAGTCATGACCCATCTACTTCATAATACTAACCCCAAAGGTCAAACAAGTGGAGCCATCCAGACTGCTGTGATGACTTAGGTTTGTGAATGAATAGGTTCAGCATTAACAGAGTGAAGAGATGGGTCCCACACTCATTTCCACCTCAGCAACCAATTCAGCAGCTCAGTGATCCACCTTGTAATGCATACTTTCTGATAATATTTTCATGTACAAAAGGGATCTTGATGGTAATACTGCTTTTCTTATAAATTGAGTGGTCATTAATTTTAAAAAGTAACCTTCCTTGTAGTCTCTATTTCATATGGTTCTATTTTTCTTCCTAATTCTGGATCAGCTTTCTCTCTGTCCCCACTCTCAAACACAAAAGCATCTAGATAAGTGTCCTCATATCTTTTGATATAATGTAATGTAGTGTATTTCATGAATTAAAATATCAGATTTTTTTAAAAAGGTACTCTTTGCTGATATACAACTGTTCTTTATTTTGATTTTTGCAGAATTCTGCTTTTTCTTTAGTGATTTGGAAGTGATAATGTTTAATGAATAAAATAGACACATGCTAATTTGATTTCACAGGTCATGCATAAAGCTTTCTTTTCAAAAAAAAGACGGAGAGTTTTACTTTCTATTAGCATTTTACAGAATCATTCTAACTTAGTGAAAGTAGCTGTAAAATACTACCGAATATATAGTTGCATGGAAGATTCTAATTTGCTAGCATTTTATAAACATCGTCTTGTTGAAAATGAGTAGATGCCAGTATATTAAAAGCAATAGATAATCAGTCCAGAAATCAGACAGACGTCTGACTTATGGAGCTGAATTCCTGCATATGTTTTACTTTCAGAGAAGAAAACCTCACACAAAAGTATCTATTAAAACGTCTTTTTCTCATAAAACTTCAAATAATTTTCTTCTCTTTTCAAAGAAAACAGATTACTTTAAGACAATTCTGAAGTAATACCATTTTGATAAATATTGCTAGTCTGTTCCAACTTTATATAAAGTTCTGACTGAATTCACTATGCTTGAACTAGAGATATGTTTAAATACCTTGCTGATAGAAACCTAAAAGAACACTGATTACAATCCTTCTCGCTGTTTTCTGAATATTGGGGAAGAACTATTAAGTGCAGCAAGCCTGGAAATTTCACTCAGACCATAAACTAGAAGTAATGTCACTAGACTTTTTTAATGCTGTTCAGAAGACCTGTAAATGAAAGCATCATGAAATATACTACTTAAAGTCAGGTTTCTAGGACACTCTTATCACAAATATTTTACTTTTACACCTTTTTGGTGAACTTAGTAGTGTTCTTTTCTGTACCATTAGCTTGCTTTTTTGCTGTTTATTTGGTTAGTTCCTGATTTTCATTGGCTATTCCCACTTTTATGACTTGCATGGTAAACAAGACTTTTTTCTTTCTGTATTTCATTGCATAGTTTATACATGTTCTAATTCATAAAATATTATTATCCTTGCCTTCAGAATAAGGCTGTTCAGAAAGTACAATTTCCATCATTACCTGAGCTTCTTCTTGTTGCTTCTTCAGTTGTTCCAGCATCTGTTGAAATTCTGCCTCTTTCTGCTCTGCTTCTTCCATGGTTGCTTGATTCTGTTCTTCATAGGCCATGGCGACCACAGCCAAGATCAAGTTGATCAGGTAGAAAGAACCCAGAAAAATCACCAGAACAAAAAATATCATGTATGTCTTCCCAGCAGCACGCAGCGTCTAGGGAGTAGAAAGCATATCTATATATTATTCCACCATTTATCATTGTTACTGCAACAGCATTTTGCTTTCAGCTCATGTACAAACAAGCCTATTTATATAACATTGTACATCACCTACAGTTTACTTTTTATGTCATAAAAATTTCTTACCAGCTGATACAGATTCTCCCAGAAGTCCTGAGTCATTAGCCGAAAGAGTGACAAAAAAGCCCAACTGAAGGTGTCAAAACTTGTGTAGCCATAGTTGGGGTTTCTACCAGCTTTCACACATATATATCCCTCTGGACACTGCCTATGTGGAAACCAAACAGGAGGTACTTAGTTGTAACTTTTATTTCCTTCTAGAACGTGTTCATTATCTTTTGGAACAATGTGCATTATTTTTTCCACAGGAAATCAATGAATTAGAATTAAATTCATTCAGAAAAAAAAGTCCTAAGAAATTAACTAATAAGAGAGTAAATGAAAGATACCCTTTCCATCTGTTCACAGGTTGAAATGACCTAAATATTTAAATACTTCTCAGTTATACTTTGCAAATAGAATCTTTATTCCAGATGAATAATTTCCTGGCAGAAATAATTGCTAAAATGTTGTTAAGGTTACAGACAGATTAAACAATATTACCTAAATCCAATTGTACTGTTAGGGTTATCCCACATAATACT
>VZTV01029416.1:146-18127 GCA_013400875.1 Anhinga rufa
GGGGGGGGGGCGGGAAGGCCCCGGCGCCCAGACCCGTGAGGCACCGGGCCAGATGTGGGGTGCAGCCGTGCTCCCCGCGGGGCCGGGGGAGGCAGGGCCGGAGCTTGGAAATGGGCTAGCACAATGGCGTCGCTGCTAGGGAGAGCAAGAGGCTGGCGCAAAGGCTGGCAGGATGCGACCGCCGGCGTTGGGAGCATCTCTCCTGCCTGCCTCCGCTGCTGAGGCTGCGGGGCGCCTGGTTCTGAAAGCAGGGCGTCTTTTCGTTGAAACAGGGAGCAGGCTTAGGCCTGCAGCCCCCCGGCCGAAGCACCAGGCAGTGAGTGCCCTTGTGAGCAATGGCAGGGGCCGGCAGGCCACCTGCGTTTCCTTGCCTCGACTTTTGTACTTTGGAAAGTCAAATCCTGTAAGTCTACGTGAATGGCCCTGCTGAATTCAGGGGAGCTTTCACATGCTGGATTTAACTCGCGTGCAGGAGTATTTCCAGAGCTAGGCCTCACTTAAAAAGAAACTATCCGTGGTGGTAGCTCAGATTTAAGTGCCTCTTCAGCGAAAGACCGGTTGTTACATACGCACTGCTAGTATCCCAAACTGCTGAAGCGCCACAACACCTGCACAGTGACCACAGAGCGTCCCAGCAGCGCCCAGAGTCAAGTTTACCTGTTCCATGATGCGTTTTGCACCACCTATTTTAATAACAAGATACAGCATTGCCAATACACACGTAACTAGCACGGTGGAACTCGCGAAGGGACACACGTAGCAGGGCTGAAATGAAATTACTTTTTGCAACTGCCTCTGTTCAGCCTTAATATTAACGTTAACACTTTAATTTTCCTCATTTAAATACAATAAAAGGGAAAATTGCCTTTGCTTAATATTATTACTAAGCAGGTTTTGCTATTCCGGTTTTCATAAGGAGATAAAGTCAGGGAGAAGTTAGTGTACACCTCTCTGTTGCTGGACTCTGTGCTCTCTAGCAGTGCCTTATTTTAAATGGTGAGATCATCTGTTGCAACTGGAAAAAGATTTGGGGGGAAAAGAAATCCTTCTTGGAATATAGCACAATCCAAGCATCATTTTAAGGAGCCTGAAACTGAAAGCGCTTTTTTTTTTCTTTTTTTTTTTAAACCCAAGCTACCCAAGGTGCTTTCTGGCTTGGCTAGAAAGACAAGTTTGTTTCATGTTCCTGTTTTGGAATTGGTTTGAAATGCTTTTAGACTAAATTCTTACCTGCCTTAAGTATACCATCTCAGCAGAGTACATTACTGATAATTTTTTTTGGTAGACTTGAAAAGCATTGCGTACAACTCGATTGTTGCCTATATTTCACGATTCATTTTTAAGTGAGGCTCCTCTGATTGATGTGGGAAATTTGTTTAAAGGGATGAAGGGTATGGCGTAGCTACCCAAGACGCTACTTGCAATTATTCCATACCTCAGCTAACAGGGAGATTTTTAGTTGTGATTGTTACACTTTTAAAAGTGAATTAGTTAATCACATGGCTATTTTTGGAATGCACTTAAAGGGGCATTAAAATGCATTAATTTCATTAAAATAAATAAGCAGATAGGCAACAAAACAAGTATTAGTCAAATAAGCAAGACCTCACCTATGGAGCCAAATTCAGCCCTAGTGAAATCAACTGAGTTGTGCTTCTCTACAGCGTATTTAATTTGGCCTCTGCAGTCGCACGGCTGACACTTTATTTGGTTGTCAAAGGTGTGTATATTAAAAATGTGTGAGCCATGCTTCTTCTCCGATGTGATTAGCCTCTTAAGTTAAATTCACCTGCCTTCCATTTAGCTCAGCTGCGCAGTCCTATCGCATGAGCAATTTTTGGTGCGCGTACACACCAGAGATGCAGAGAGGCACTCCCAACCCCGGTATTAGTCTAAGGGACGCGAGTTGTATCTGAAGCGAGGGTGTGATGAAGTGGATTTCAGCAGAGGCTGTGCCCAACCAACTGCATATATGCTCCAGTTAATATGCTGTACTGAAGTCTCTGCTACCATCTTTCATTACTGCTGTTACTCATACCAGTGAGAGTAAAGGAGAGGTTGGTATGTCTATAATCACACATTTATTTGCTATGTAGATATATCATAAGAGCCTCTCAGCCCAGGAAAATTATGCCGGGATAAGGTCAGATGTGAATGCAAAGCAGAACAGTGTTCAAATAGTTCCTTCATTCTGGAATGGCCAAGTTGTTTCCTGGTTTCACTTAATCCACTTCCAAAGTAGGTTAAGAGAATTCAAGAAAGTGAATTCTTACGCTGGCATAAGATTTGTCTACACATGGTTTTAGCCGAGAGTAATTACCGCAGTGTACCTAATAAGTGTTTCGGAATAATTTTGTGTGTAGACAAGTCCAAAGTCCCACAGGTGAAAACAACAGAAAACAACAGTCTTTCTGTGTAAGACGAGGTTAATGTAGCCCAGAGTTTGACCTACTTCTTTCCTCGTGAAGCATATTTAATTCATTACAGGTTTTTCTTTCTCAACAAAGCCCCCACAACAGCTCTGTGTTTATGATCAATTCCAGGATAGCAATGCCATGTGCACTCCACTAAAAATAAACAATTTAACCAGTATATACTCTGGGTACTTTCTCAACTGCCTTAAAGCGGTCAATAGGTTCTTTACTGGAGAAAATATCAGCTTCTCAATCATAAATATTTTGAGCGGGTTGTTATAAACAAAAGGAAAACAAAACCCAAAGCTCTGCTTTGTCCCCTTAAACACCCGTGGTCCATTTGTACTTTGACTGCATACTATTCAAAGCAATAGCACCCATTCTAATTCGACAGTATTAGTTCCTGAAGGAGGAAGTTCCTGAAACAAAGGGACTGCAGAACAACAGGGCTTTCAGAAGGCACCTTAAGAATAGAGCACTAATTTATAGTTTGCTTACAGAAGTGTCAATCTGGAAGAACCTACCTGAAACTCTGCTCTGAATCAGGTGTACTGTATCACTGCTGCCTACTTGAAAGTTACCAAAATGATAATGAGAACACACAGGGGTTTTTTGCGACTTTGTGCCAAGCAGAAAGTTTGTCAAATGTCATTTGGTCTCATTCTGTGCCATAGACCTCCCTGGGAAGAGAGGTGACTCTGACATGAATTACAACTCCTAAACTTTAAACTCAAGGTTGTTTGTTGGTGTTTTGTGGGTTTTTTTTGGGGGGGAGGGGGGAAGAAAAACTGGGTGAGAAAGAAATTATGTAAGCTCAGCTAGTAAAACAGCCAATTTTTTGAAAGAGGCATAAATATAAAAGCTAGATGGTACAAATTGCTGACCCTTTAAACATTGGCATGGGAAAAGGCAATAAAAGCTATGAAGATAAAAAAACAACTCCTACTTTGTGTGAAAGGCTGTAATGTGGGAAGGCACAGGGTGCCCAGGGGTCTTCCCTTACGTGGCTGAAGTAGCCCCGCTACTCTGTGTAACAGGCCACAAATGATGCCACGCATGGGATTCTTGATTTGTGATTACGAGCATGGCTTTGCTCTCCTGTGCTGGTCGTGGTTGAGGATATAGGGAATGGGGAATTTCACGTATGCCTCCCTCACGCTGAACCTGCTTATTTAAGTAAGAAGCTTTCTGGTAAGAAAGTTAGCGTTGAATAAAGAAGGTAAAACAGGGATAAACATAGAACAAGAAATAAAGTCATTCTTGAATTCTGTCGTGCTGGGTAACTTTGAACATGGGCCTAGTCTTGATATTAAGGCTTAAACTAGACTAAGATTGAAGGCAAGGAGAGTTTTGTACCATATTGGAGCATGCCTGATCTGAAATCCCACTTGTACAAACAAGTGGATTAGATTATTTTACACTCTGCTTCCACTGAGAGGTCTCTCAGCGTTGGAGCCACCAGCAGTGGTGGGGTATCCCGGCTCTCCCCCACTCCTGTCATTACGGGGAAATTACTCATCCAGCGAGGAAGGTGTCTTTAAATCTTCAAGACGATGGCACAACATGCACAAGAGGAAATCTCGGTGCGCGGCCAATGCAATAAAATGAAGGATCCTCTATGAGAACTGGTTAGAAATGCCAATGTTTAATATTTGTCATAACAACCACCAACTGTTTTGTTTTTTGTTCTAACAATGTGAATTATGCATTAAACATTAATAAAAGCGAGTGTACTTTTCTTTTGATCTTCAAGCATAATCATTTCTAATGAGAGTTTATACATGAGCATCGAAACAAATCCCTGAGTCATGTGAATTTACATTGGTTTTACTCTGTGGGAAAGATATCCCACATGGGTTACTCATGTCTGTAAAACATAACATAAATCAGAAGAAAAAATGAGCTTCCATTTGGCTGTTGGAGCATAAATATCTATGTAGACTTTTGGCTGGTACACTATTGGTAATGCAATGCTAAAAAGTTAATTTATCAGAGATCAGGATTCGGGGTGGGGCCCTCACCTCATACGGGGTCCAAGTCTGCTCAGAATAAGCAAGCTCACCTCTTAACTTCTGCAGTCTGGCTCCTAACAAGAGTCGAGCCTGGTGTCAGAGGAATTTGAACTGACTCTGTGAAGTAGTAAAGAGGTCAGAATTTGGCTTGCTTGACAGAGACCAGAGTTGCCAAAGCGCCATCAGCAAGTAATAATATTGTGTATACGTAGCAGACAAACTGTACAGTGCTAAGTGGCACCTTTCCTGACGCCCTTGACAGCCGGCTGCGGTGCGGGGCTGACCCAGTCCAGACCAACTCTAGAGCCTGCTTGGCCATATCTGATATCTGCTCCTCTCGTTTTAACGTCAGTCACAAATATTGCGTTCCATGAAAATATAAACACTATGGATTGTGTAACTGCCAAGACAGTTATTTAAAATACAAACAGAATTTAAGCCCTTTCCCCTTTCACACGCTACACAAATATTAAAATAACCCGTGATTAACAGTCTGCGCTGCAGCAACCATGCTGTATATGCAAAGTATACGCGACATACTGGGGAAAGTACCGGTAAAAAAACAGTGTGTGATGGGCCCGAGTCCTGGGTATACAGGTGCTGACTGCGAGAGTCGCGAAATGCCTCTCCAAAACAGATCTCAAAGGCAAAGGCTGCAGAAGAGGAATGGCTGCCAAGAAGGTTTAATGGCAGATAGGCTCTATCTATGATTCAGGTCATATCTCAGGTATTCTCAAAAGCCCATTAATGTGTTTTATTCTTAATGTGTAAGTGCTAAAGGAGTCCTGGAAGCCAGAGATCCAGGATTACCCCACATAATTCAATGTTCTTACAGGAGGCTACAGTCATGCTCCCTGCTGCTCCTTTTCCCTAGCCTGAATAACCTTAAACGCTGATGGTAGAGCTTCAAAAGGAAGAGCAGAAGAAGCCTACAGATAGAATAGTTTATAGACTGGAAGAAGAGGAAACATGAAACCCTTCATCCCTGAACTTGAATTCTCTTAACTGCTATGATTTATATAAAAGACAGAGGAACTGATACTATTGCAGTTGACAAGAAAGCGCCTGTGACACTCCATTATGGAAACCCAACACTGTTTGTATGGATTCAGTCTTCCCTGAGGTTGCAGAACTTCACCTGGCATGTGAAGTCAAAAGATAAATAGGACAATATTGGATCTTAAACCATTTTGGACTGAAGGACCTCAACTACCTCAACTCCATCTAGACCCTGCTTGAAGCGCATTGACAGTATCCAGCTTTAAAAGTTCAGTGAGTCTTCTGACTTTTCAAAATGTGTCAGTACATCCCCAGGCACGCACAAAAAGCTGTGCTTGCAAAGATGTGATAGATATAGGTAGAAAATCATGTACAGAAGCTTGTAGGAAGGCCTTTCTTAGCATCGGTCAGGGTGACAAAGCCTGTTGGACCACGGGTTCCTGGGCTGCATTCACGGCCCTGGAATGCTGGCTGGAAACACTCCCCTGTAATTTAGCTCATTTGGTGTGCATTAAAGATGCTCATTCCTAGAGCCCTGAGTGAAATGTGCTGATACTGAACCCATCCTTCCTCTTAGACCTGTGGGCCTCTAGCAGGTGGCCAGGAGGCCGGTGGGAACGAGAGGACACAAGTTTTAATCTAGTTGTTCAGGATGGAAAATGATGAGAAAAGTGAAAAGATCTTACTCCGCAGACCAATGCATTTACTTATATTTAACTACTCAACCCCGGTCCGAACCCCAAATGCCATTACTGCATATGAATGTCATGATATGGTGATGTCTTATTCAGTAGTTACCTGGTCAGAGCCACAAACTAGAAACCAGATATGCAGCCAGCAAGAGCTGACATAGCTCTCGTGGGATCAGTGGAGCCATACCGATTTATACTAGCCGGGCATCCGATCTTCTAATAAAAAAATTGAGAAACTGCATTTTTTTTCCATGATATTTTGGTCATATTATACAGCAACAGCAATAACATTAGAAGTTACTTATATAGCCAAGACAGAAGCAGAACCAATGCGAAATCTTTAGCAATGAAATCCTACAACCACATTATTAAATATTTCAGCGTTGGAGCCATGTGGATTGCTGCTTAACTTTAGGGCAGCAAGGTAAGCTCATTTTCTTGCCTCAGTCTTTTCAGTTGCCATTAGGGCTGCAACCTTCCCATCCTCTTCATGAGCTAATTGCCCGGTGCCACCCCCAGGGAGAGGGAGAGAAGTTACACGGTGGGTGTTTTTCCATGGGCGGATGTCTAAATGTGAAGGGAAACAATTGAATTTTAATGACAATTTGGGGACTCTTGAGGTTAATTTCTGGGCAGCACAGAAATTAGTGGGGCTTGCTGCTACCAGGAGCTGTCTGCTCTCATCTCCTGCTGATGTTAGCAAGATTACAGGTGCTCAACTTTTTGCAGAAATAAGTCCCAAAATACCACGTCCTTCTCTCGTGCCACAAAAGGCAGGACAAGAGACCTGCTGCCATCGGGTCCAACCAAGTTGCCCCAATGTCAATGCAGAGCAATTCTACAAAAACTAGGGTAACTGCTTCAGATTTACGCTACCAGAGATGTGTTCTCATTAGCCATTTATAGCATAGTAGCATTGTTTGGGGTAAGAAGGTAATTTTGTTAGGTGCTGTGCAAAACATTTCATCAGATAAGGTTCCTGCATCCAAAAGCCCCACAAAATTGATTGTGGAGGGAGTGTAGCAAGCAACGGGATATCCTGGGAAGAAAGTACACCAGTAATTGCAGCAAAGGCAGCCAGCTACGGAGCCTTTTCCCACACTCAAGGTAGTGGTAATTTTGCCAAGGAGGCAAGTTGTTTATTTCCTTTCTAGCTATGATATTTCCATTGCATTACGGAATCATAGTTCATTAATAGCTTACAAACATGAGGTTTATAAAGCTTTAGAAACCTTGTCATGTCTAAGACAATATGTCCCAGTTCATCTAAATCTCTATAAAAATATGTAATCTAATAGGGTTTGTGGGTTTGTTTGTTTGTTTGTTTGTTTTTAAATAAGTTTAGTAAAGGAGCGATAATTTTGGGTCTTGTTTTTTCTTCTTAGAAGATTCAGGAAGGAATATAAAGGTTAGTCCCCAAATCTGAATACATCTACTTGTAGATAATGAAATAGAAAAGAGGAAAAAGATGCTTCAAAATAGTGCCAGTCATTTAATCTGCTCTGTAGTTAGATGGCAGAGTTTCAACCATTTTCACCAGAACAAGGAGACCCACTGCAGAGTACTGTCTTTTCAATTTTGGGCAAGACAATCATAGCCCCGAATAGGTCATGAAAGGGATCAGCCTTCCCCATGTTACCCCTCTGCTCAGATGGCAGCTCTGACCAAAAAAGACAAGAAAAGAGGACAGACGTAGCCACCTGGCATTGCCTTCTTGCACAGAAAGAAGCAAGCAGGGGAGGAGGGAGCTGGTGTTCAGCCAGGTGTGGCAGGACTCGCAAGCCAGGCTGCCGAGCTGGAGCTCATCCTCTGAATGGGCTTCTGGGGGGGAAGGCATGGAGAAGCTAATGTTGGGGAACTGCTTCCCTTAAAACACCTCTCTATCCCCATTTGCCTTTTCCCATGAGATGGCTAAGCGTGCCTCTCATTTGGCTGAAAATTTGCAGCCTGGTGTTGAGTGTGTTAAAGTCTGCGTCCACCAGCACACTACAAGGTGTGCATAAAACATCATCGCTGGGCATGTTCCTGAAGTTCCCTTACGCTGAAGCCACTTCTCATTTTGGTTACAGGTGAATTAAAAGAAACCTCAGGGAGGCTGATATTACTGACTCTGATATCAAAGCAGCTTTTCCTAACTGACTAATACTATTTTTTATATACGCTACCCAGAGTTTAGATATGTCCGTTATTTTCTCTATTCACTTATTTCAACATGGACAATCTCACTTAGGCAATTTTTTGCACTGTGCTATGAGATACTATGGTAGAGTTCGTTACATTAGAGCAATTTTACTAGTTAGGAGACTTCACCACAATGTTTTGCTACTAAATTTCTGCTGAGTAGAGCCACTAGCTCGCGAACACCCCATCCAAGTCCCTCTGGAGCCATTCTGACAGCTTTAGCGATCCCTCTACTAGGCCCGCTGTGTTTATCAGGCTTGCGTGCAACCCGAACAGCCGCAGTCTCATCCCCTGCTCTGAGTCCCTGGGACAGGGGTGTTCAGCTAAGACTACAGAAAAAGAAAAACCACGGCCACAATCAACAATCAATTATTTTAATAGCTGTTAATATAAAGCCATGTTCCTGACCCTTGTTACAGCCAGATGCACAGTAGGATACACAATTTTGCCTAAACCATTTTTTTTTGCCTCTTTTGTATGAATAATTACTTTTTAAGAGATTGGTGAATTAATTTCCAGTTGTTAGGAGACTGTTGTTCTACATTCCTACCTGTGCAGACAGGATATCTCATTACTGTCTAAGTTACCATTGCAGTATACTACCTAGAGTTATCATCCAGAAATAATTTATTCTATTCCGGCAGTGTATGCTGCTCCTTGGGACAACTCTTTAGGTACAAGCCCAATAAAAATGGCCCTTCACTATTTTCCACTACACCTCATTTTTTTCTCTCGGCTCTATGCTGCTGCAGAGGATGTACAACATGGGCTGCTAGTTTTCCTCCCCATGGCCTCAGTGCAACGAATTGCTGTGCAAGAGCAATTCCAACTGATTTCAGGTAATTCTGCTGATATCCTTACAAATACAGGAGTTAGCATTCAAGAAGTGATTTGGGTATTGGCAAGACAAACAGGTCTTCCAGTCCTCATACAGGCGACCATAAGGTACAAGCTTTATAGACATTGGATGAATGAAGCATTGCCACTAAAAGAGAGAGTGTCACAAAGGTCTTGAGGAAACAAGAGCTTTGTTGGAACAAGGTTTTAGGAGCCTGTGAAGGCATCACAAAATGCCTGTGCTTTATAAAGCTACCACATGTATGTAGCAGGTGTGTATAACCTGCTCTGTATTCCTAAATCCATCACCAACATGTCACTGGGAATGTGGGCTTCTAAGAGTCACTTCTCTCTGTGCCTCAGTTTCCTTATATGAAAGTAAGGGTTATGTCTTTGATACCCCTTGGATGAATAGATCAAATTCACTCATTAAATGTCAAGTAATATAATCAATCACAGGTTTACCATTGCTGTTTTACCCCAAAATTCTTAACTATAATATCAAAATAAACCACTGATAAAAGTTAGGCATGGTTGCAGAAGTTCCAGACTGTGGAACATGAATCTCAGTGCTTTCAATGGATGCAATGCCAGACTTACAGATCAGATGAACTTCAATGTGATTCTAAAGACATTAGCATCACTGACAAGTGATTTAGTCTGTATCTTCTACTAGTTCAGGAAAGATCTATGCCCGTCCCATCCCAGTCCCTCGGTTATTTTTCCCCCCACTTTGAATATTTTTCTGTGAATGCTGCTTGCTACAAAACAATCAATCAAAGAAATCCCAAACCCCCAACATTTAAAGGTTGAATCTATTGCATGCTTTTCCTCTTTAGGAATTTTAATTTTGACATATTGATGAAAAATTTATTGCTAGGTAATGGGTAAAGGAACTGAGAAATAATTCGGTCACTATGGCCACTCTTACTTACATAGGTCTACTATTGGTGGTCCTTCCTTACATAAGTGGAGTTATGCTTAAGGAAGGTGGGATGCTACAGTTTCAATAATTTCTTCATTCTACCAAGACAGACAACTTTAGACCCATAAAGTTCCTCTTTTATGTGGCACTTCCTCTAAAGCAAGTTCGTCTCCTTGAGTAAATTTTTCCCTGGCTGTGATGTGATACATACACACACACACACAGACATCTCTCTTATCTATATGTGTGTCATAGCTATCTATGTCTATCTGTCTCACTTATTCCATTTGATAGATCTTACAACAGATTAGAAAAACAAAAATTACACATTTATCTACTGAGTGTATAAAAGAAGTTGGTATCACCCAAGTTAGAAGTATGAGCTCCATTTATTTATCATTTTCCCTGAATATACCACCACCACTTACCCCAGAGGTACCTGATGTCAGTGGCAGTATATGTATGTGTGCAGCTGCAAAATTGTTTGGTTTCCATATGTCAGTGGAAACCACCACTCGATTATTTTTTGCCATATGTAAAAGATTCAATCAGCCTAAAAAACATTTAACAGTTTCTACCAATGCAAAGGCATCATATGAAGAATTCCAAGTATACTCTGAACATGGAGGAGTCACTGCGCTGTATCCTACTAAAATAAATGCTACTTCCAACATTTTTCAGGTGGACAAGATGAATAGGGAGGGAGGAAGGAAGAAAATTCTTCAGAGAAAACCCAAGTTACAAACAGAAAAAAGATTTACTAATTTATAATTCAGGAGTCTGCACTATTTTCACTCCTTGTTTAAAGATCTATATTTCTAATTGTAAATTTCAAGCATATTTTAGATGTCTCATTCTTTTCTTGTGAATGCAAAAATACAAAAGAATAAGGTAAAAAAAAATATGTTAAATTGTGATATAATTTGTTCGGAAAGCATTGACTGCTAAGCATATGCATGGAATTACCTAGTTCAGTTCTACTCGAACATTTTCCTAACTGGAAGAAAATGTGTAAGTTCCTCACCCATTTTAACAGTCGTCATTAATGGATGTTAAACTTAGCAACACTTCATTGGCAGCTTCCCAAGACTGGCACCAATGTAAGGATTTGTATCTGATACAAGTGAAAAAAGAAAAAAACCTCATCGTTATCCTGTATTTGGATGAAGGTTTGAAATANTCTATGAAAAAATTAAGCCCTGGAACCATAGCTTTGAACAAAGAAAATTATGTTACTTCTATATATTTCTGCACAACGAAACCAAAAGGCTGGCTGGCATTTCTGAGCTTTTCCACAATCCAAACAGTAAGAGGAAGCTATTCAAAGTCACGAGAGTTTTGGTGTTAACTGCAATGGAAACAGAACGGAGCCTTTATCTTCATCAGTTACTTAGAATGAACTTATATTGATTTATCGTCTTTTTTCCCCTCTGTGCTCAAAAAGCCAGAGCCATTCATGCGTTACTGATGTATGTTCCAAAAAAAACACCCCATGCATAGGCAATAACATACTATTCTTGCAAGTATTTTGAGGGAGGGAGATTGCATGTATTATGCCAGTGCTCTACCTTAGGGCCATGAGTCACTGAGAAAATACAGAGAAATACTTATTTTTGTGCTTTGAATAAGAATTCTTTTGTTACAGAATATAAATATGGGGAAATCATTTCCAAGCTTACTACTACTACTTTATTTATGAGGAATGACAAATTTTGAAACAGATTAAATACTTGGATGGAAACATGTAATTATCACCAGTTTTTGTTGCAAATGTATTTACCACATTCGGTCAACATACTAAGCATAATCCTATACCTGCATGATGAAATGAGCTCCAGGTCTCTCCATACATGACGTAACAGTAAAAAGAAATAAATAAAAAATATTTAAATTTCTATTTATTCAGCAACTGAATCTTAGCCAATATGTACCACTGTTTACCATGGTTAGCGGTAAGCTCACACACGTAGTAAGCACATGAGGCCCTTGTAACATTTAAAAGCCTGAGATCTGCATTATTCTGAAAACTCTTAGTTTTATTAAGTATATACCAATAGAATAAAACACGAGCATTAACAAGAAAACAAAAATCTTTTAATTTTGTTAAGACCGAGATAAACTAATAAAAGGAAAGAAATACGATATTAAAGCTGTTAACCCTCCACTCTTAACATAACTCCTATAGTTATACGCTCTCCTTTCCCTTCTGGCAAGATCTAATTTTCCGCAGGGATGTCAAGGGGGACGGCTGCTCTCCATTTTCCTAAAGTTAGCACGCCAGCATCTGCTAAATGCAGTACGACATGCTGCATGTTTACCTTCGTTGTAAACTTACGGCTTTTCCATTTAAGAACTGTGTAAATGAATCCATATTCATTCACACCTGTACCTAGAGGTATCTATTCTAAAGCATACAGCGTTCGTTTTTAATTTCCTCCTTATTCTGATTTTATGCCATATTCCTCTGCACCGATGCTGTTTGGAACTGCTTCAATATAACAAGTGCAAGTGAAGTAAAAATGAAAGCAATGTATTTTTTCCCTCATCTGCTGCAAGTATTTATTAACAGATAAAGGTAATAAAAATTCAGAGGTAAAAGGTCTTGCCTGACACCTCATTTAAACAACTCGGTAGTTTAGCAAACTACTGCAACTCAGCAGCTTTGTCCCCTGCTCCAGAAAACAAGACAACAAAATCCCAAACCATCCCTACATATTTAGGTTTGCCCTCTGAAATCCAGCGCGATATTTAGTAACTTGTATTTGATGTCAGAGTTTCCAAGGGAATTAGTAGGGGGTTGTCTGGTTTTCTTTTTTTTTTAAAATACCTATATAAATTTCTCATCTATTGAAAGGAAATCGACGTATGTCAGGAAAAAGCATGAGCAAAAAGAGAAGATTAATTAATAAATGCAACCACCCTTTCTTCAGTGGATGCTTTTGAGTCAGAAATTAATTTTTCTCACGGTGCAGAAACCCTCTGTTCGAAGGAGTACCCACTAACATCGCTTGGCCCTCTAATCGTCGTCATTACCGAGACAGAATCAACCGTTATTGATCACACACAGCGTTCTGTAAGATCCATTTTTCCAATTAAATTTATATTCTCCTTCTTGGATGTCTGCTTTTGTTTGGTTTTGAAGACAATTACAGCCGTACCTTTGTTAACTCCTGTGGCGATAAGTCATTTGCAGGAACTGTTGCTCTCGGTAACGTTAGCTATTACAGATGATAGTATTGCTTAGGGCAGATTCCTTGTTGTAAATAGCATCGAACGTTTTTACCTGGATATTGCAACAACACATTGTGAACATCGGGATATAAACAGAATAGTAAGTAACGTGGCCAGCCTCTGGATTTAAGGAATAAACCAGTAGACTTGTGCGTGGAGACACGCTCAGCTAGAAAATCCAACTATCACCAAAGCATCCGAGAGCATGCCTGTACCTTTCCCTCCTTTGCTAGTGACCGATCATTATGTTCAGCTGTGAACCACGGTCCTAAGTAATAAAGGTCAGAGCTTTCAAGGACAGCTTCTGGGTTTGAGTTTCCAGCTTGAAATACCTAAAGCTAGATTTTCCAGCTGCGAGGTTCCCAGACTTCTCACTGGGAGTGTATCCCCTCAACGTCAGGAAAAAACAAAGCCAGCACAGGCCCCACATCACCTCAAGCCAAAATCCATTTCATTTAAAAAATTGATCCTGGGCTTTAACATCTGCCAGAGGGATGGTATGATCCCTATTAGCACACGCACATTAAAAAAATCCCAATCTAAAACGTTTACTTAGTCAACTCCAATCTTATCTCACCTCATTTGTAAACTTTGTTTGTTTTGTTCGGTATCAGAAAAATGTATACAAATTCGGGAAATTTGCCTCACTATAATAAACAGTTTTAGCCTTTTTGTTTAATGCAAAAGTACTGTGAAAATAATCTTTTTTAAAAAATCATTTTAAGGGCTCTCTACATACAGCAAAATACTAAACTTACACTATGCTGCTACAGATGTTTATGGACATTCTCTCGGTTACAAGAAATATGAGAATTACATTCAAGCAGCTTTTCAACAAATGCCGAAGTGCTGTTACGTTCCCCGTGTGCAGAGTATATAACCAAGTTCATCCATGATAGCCTTGGTTATGAAGGCGGGAGCGTAACAGCGCTCTTAGGGAAGTCTCCGGGAGTTCAGGACTCAACTCTGGCTCTGTCCGTAACCTGTTGTGACCTACTCCAGTGCTCCATATTAAAACTTCCTTTTACGTGAGATTTCTTAATACCTAGCTTACCCAAATAAAGCGGTTTCCTGCTTTCATGTATCGGGGGAGAGGGAAGGATCCTGTGACAACTGATGATTGCAAAGTTACTGGCGATTTCTTAGCGCAAGGTAAAACAGGCTTGGAGCTGTCTAGCATTTAATCATGATTAGCAAAGGCAGGATGAGGCTATACCATACTGTACCGAGCAAAGAGGTTTTCCTTTTCCAAGGAAGTTTTATTATTATTGTCAACCCCAAACCATGCTCTGTGCTCTCCCATTAACCATGCTGAAGCTGTCTTCTAAGCTGCGATGATGTCGCTCTGTGAGGACATGCCATCTGCTTTGAAAGTAAGCGGCAACTTGTTTAACTCCTGACAACACTTTACCATAGTCCTCTCAAGCAGCAAGCAGGGAGAACGCCGAAAAGAAAGCGATGAGGCCAAATCCGTTCTGGGTTTGCGCAACTCAAACCAGTACACGTGCCCTAAAATCTAACATTCAGAAATCCTTCATCCCTGTGACCCACCGCCTCATCTCATTACAGTAAGGTCACTGATTGTTATTTTTTCCCCCCCTTTCCCACCAGAAAGGACAGAAAGGACAGTTGCCCACCAGAACGCTTTCAGATGGCGAAAAAGGGGGTGCCGTGTCCCTGAGGGCTGCGCTGTGGCCATGGGAGCCCCGTCTCGCCCTCCTGCCTCCGCACCAGGGCAAGCGCGGCCCGTCACACCCATCCCTTGGGCAGGCCGGACAGAGCCACAGGGTTTGGGGGACGGCTCGTAGCCCCGGGAAGGGACCCCCGCCTCTTTCCACCGACCCGCGGCACCCACGTATTGTAATTCCTCAGCTTGCAGCAACTTTCCCGCGCACCTCCCGCCCGCTGGACACTCAGGGCTGACGCCGAGGAGAGGGAGAACAAAGGGGCAAAGAACAAAGGGCCGAGCCGGGGCGGGGAGCGGGAGGGAGGGGAGGGGAGGGAAGGGGAGAGCTCCCCCCTTTNGGGGTCGGGGCCACCCGCACCCCCGCAGAGCGGCACATGCCCGGCCGCAGCCCGGCGGCTTTCGGGGCCGCCGGAGAGCAGCGAGCGGGGCCCCACGGCGAGGCTTTGGCTCCAGAGGTCCCGTCCGCCTCACAGCGGCCTCAAACTTTTGTTAAAGTGTCTCTGAGCCCTGTTTTCAGCCGCTCCTCTCCCCCCGCGCACCCCCTTACCGAGCGCCACCCTTTCCGCAAAGCTCCCGCTCCCTCTAGTAGCGCTCCCACGCCCCCGACGGGCCGCAGGTGCCCCCGTTACCTGTTGCTATCGGGCCCCTGCGCTTATATCGGGGGGCGGGGGGCGGGGGGGGGCTTGTCACCGAGTCACGCCCGCGGCGGCTGCAGGTGGCACCGGGCCTGGGAGCCCGGGCGAGGCGCAGAGCCCGGGGCCTCGGGGGAAGGTCTGGCCTCGGGGCAGCGGCCCCGCACCGTGCCCTCGGCGCCTCCGCCTCCACCAAACGCCGTCCGGCGCCCGGATCCTAGAGAAGGACGGGGAATTTTCATCCTTACTCTTCTCGGGCAGGCATTGCTAAATTAAGGAGTTAATTGAGGCGGTTCTTCATTTGGATAATAACCAAAGGGAATGCGAACTCTACCTGCGAAACTTTTTAGAGTTTTTCTTTTCCTTGCTTTCTTTTTGATTTAAGCTAGCGGTGAGCTGACAGAACCCCACTTTTCCTGAAGGCGGAATTCATCTCGCCCCTCCGCGGGGGTGGAAGCAAGCGGCGGGCGCCCGCGGGGCGCGCTCCCTGCGCCGGCCCCGCCGCGCCCCGAACCCGCGGGGGCAGCGGGACCCCCGCGCCCCGCCCAGAGCCGCCCCCCCAGCGACCCCAGAGCATGGTGGGGAGCGAGGTAAGCAGGTTGTTTTTTAAAAAAAAAAAAAAGGAAGAAAAAGAAAAGAAAAGAAAAGAACCAAAACCCAGCGCCGAGGTTCGCAGATGAGGAGCGCGAGGTGCGGCCGTGACACGCGTGTGCGTGAAACGCCGCCCTGGGAGCGGGAGCGCAACTTCAGCCCAGCCTGTGCCCGTAGTGAGCTAAAGCCAATTACTCGCCTCCATATAAAAGGTTTCGCGTATGGTTACATGTGAGGAAATACAAGAAGCTGATGAGTCTGTTTTTGTTATGATTTAATCAAATAAATTAAAGGAGAAGGGTAAGGATACGCCCAGTTGGGGACTTGAAAAAAAAAAAGAATAGCATTAGTTTTAAGGGACGCTCTCTGCCCAAACCCCTTCCTGCTGCACAGAGCAGAGCGAGGCTCTCGCAGTCCAGCTCAGCTCATTACTGCTGGGTGGTTGGGGTTTCTCTTTTCCTCCTAATGGAGTAACCTTTCATAAGCGATTGCAATTTCGGGGGGGAAAGGGTGAGTAGGTGCCAAAACAAGCTGGGGGTGGGGCAGAATTTTGCGTTTCAAGCAATTTTGCAGGCAGCGATTCTGCTTACAGCAGAGAGGTAGGTGGATACTTGAAAACATCTCCCACCGGGGTGTCCTACTTTAGGAATTCTAATTAAAACAAGGTTTAAAAGATGCAAAGGAACAGCAAGCTTCTCGCCTTATTTCCAGTGGGCGTGGGGGATACCGTCAGGCGCGAAGTGCTTCCAGCCTGTTCTAACGTGCACCTTTGTATAAAAAGGGGCGGGGGGGGGGATCAAGCTCGTCCTCTGATTTCAACTAATGTATTTTTAACTGGGTTTCTTTCCTCTGCTTTGTGTGATCCGATACCCACCGTGTAGCCCTGGCCCACTTTCAGCCCTGCGGGTGCCCTGTGTTGTGTGCGCGCCTGAAGGAAAAGGGGCACGTCTTCCATCCCACACCCGTGTGCCCGGGACCTGCGCCTGGGGGGGCGGGGGGGGTCGCGTCCGAGCTAGGGGCCACCAGCGCACCGACCCCGCTCCCCTTCTCGCTGCCTAAGCCGAGAGGAGCCGTGACTTCCTAGGTCCAGCCCTGCCATAGCACGGCTGTGACCGTCCGGCACCTTGAATCAATAAAGCAGCCAGTTTTTCCGACGCTTCTTTTCCACCGCTGCCTACTGAAAAGGAGGCTTTACTGCCACCTATAAATAGCGCCGGATCCAAGCCTCTTTTTTTTTTTTTTTTTTTTTTTTTTTTTTTGGTGGTNTGGCTTTTTCGCCCCCCGCTACGCAAAGCAGCCGAGTACTGCCCGAGAGAGCGGCGGTGCTCGCCGCTGCTGTGCCCGGCGGGCGAGGGGGCGGCGAGGGGGGGCTCCGGCGGGCCCGCGGCCGGCCGCGCACCGCCGGCCTCTGAACTTTGCTCGCAGGCATGTGAGGGAGAGGAACAAATACCGATACTCACCGCGCTCTTTGCCTTTCCAGGTGTAACTCCGTCTCTCCCTCTTCTTTGTGGGTAAATGAGCGGAGGTTACATGCCGGGCACACCGTATAACGCCCTGGATAACCCCGACCCTGTTAATTTAATGCTACGCTAACCTGAGAGTGTGTGATTGGAGCTCAAGCGGTGGTTTCGAAAAGCGCCTCTCCACGCTGGGAGCAAATTCGCCTTCTCTGTCCACACCCCGCCTTTCCACGCGAGGACTCTCGCAGCCCTGCGTTCCTCCGCAAACCCCGGGCACCTACCTTTGCGAGAGCCACGCTTCCCAACACAGATTGCACCCC
>VZTV01029421.1:2083-19832 GCA_013400875.1 Anhinga rufa
GGGGGGGGGAGAAGCTGGGAAAGGAGACCTAAAAACTGACCCTGTTAAAGCTCAGTGTAACTTCAACTGAAATTAAGTGTAAGGTGTAACACTTGGGTTTTAATAAAATGCTAAAAACCGTGTCAAACTGTGGGGTTTTTTGCACACAGTGTGTAGCTAGCTTTTTATAAGAACATATACACCTACTGAAAAGCGTTTGGTGTGGAGGAAGGAGTTAATTTATTATATGAGGATAAAAGTGGTAAGATGTGTAAATCCTGTCTATTTATTTTATATATATATATGCACACAGTGTCAACTCAATGTTTTATGTCTCAGTATCTGTAACTTACAAGTAGAGGTGAGCACAATATACCTATTTTTATAGGTTTTTAAAATTGGTTGCAAATGTGGCCCTTATGGTGTTGAGGTTGTTCTGGGCTGGGGTTTTGTACTCCAAATAAGTGTGCTAGCTTCTAAATGGGGAAGCGCTTTGTGCAGGTGTCCTACTCCTGTCACTTAACGAGGCTGTTTAATCATACTTTTCAGTTCCATGCGGTGGTCGATAGGGTTTGTGTAAGATGTGATCCTACAAAGATCTCTGTGACCCGACAACAGGATCAGCCTGCCGCAGCAACGTGCTTGTGGTGGAACTTGGAATTTGTTGATAGGAGCCGTTTCTAGTTCTGCCGCTGGTTTTCCTCCGCACCAAATGTACCTGTCAAGTCACTTTGTTAATAAGGAGCAACGCTTATATATCGAAGCTTAATTTATTTTGTGTGAAAGGCACAGATTGTTTTAAAATGCTGTAAATAGGAAATACTGTATCAAGGCTGAAAGAATAAGAGTCTAATGTGACTGGGCTTGGGTGAGAGTCCCTAGTTAAGAGTTCTTACCCGAATAAGGTATTAAATTCCCAGCTGGTTGCCCAGTAAGAGCTGAAGAGAGCAGAATGGTGTCTGTGGCTCTGTCAAATCACCGTAGGTAAGCATTATTTTTATGCTTTCAGCTGGCTTTTATAGGTGTATTATAAAAAAAAGGTTAATCGTATTAAGCAAATTTTCAAGTTTTGTGTTTTCAAGGAGACAAAAGCATTAGGCAAATGATATTTGAAGCACACACCTTGCTTCTAACTTCCAGTGTCTTTTTGACTGAGTCTTAGTTATCCTTTTATCAAAAAGCACAGTGAATTTGCTCAGGTTGATGTTAACTTTTACCAGGACAAAAAGTGGAAATTAAAACGCAGGAATAATAATGCGGAAAGATTGAGGTGTCGATTTGTAACAGTGTTCTTGCTTTAATATGCGTTTTTACTGTATTGAAGTTTTGTACAGGTATCACCGCGTGAGAGAACAGGGCAGCTTGTGGGCAGGATATTAAAACTTGGTTTCTGTCCTGCCAAACAATTGGTATCTCTTCGTCAGTTCGTAAGATCGGCATCCTTTCCGAACAGCTTGGCATGTCCTACCGTGTGATTTAAGACTTGACTCTTAGGCTTGAATATGTTTTCAAACACAAAATAATGTATTTCAAGCACTGCCACTTCAGCAAACTTAATTGCACGTTTGAAGTGATTAGTTTGGAAACTGCTTGTAGTTTGCAAACTGACCGGCGTATGCTTTTCTAGCCAGGGTCTGGGTAAACAGGGAGTATGTGCGGCTTTGGGTTGTGTGGCTCAAATCCAGTTGCAGACGGCCCGTCGCCTGGCGAAAGATGTCATCTCGTATTCATCATGTGAAGGAATCATCGTCGTCTGCGAAATCCTGGGTCTTGCTGGAGAAGTTATCAGTCCTGTTCGCCTGCGTTGTCCCAGTGATTTAGAGGCGAATGAAAGGCTACCGTCTGTGTCAGAAAAGCGTTGGGAATTTAGCTCAAGAATTATTTATAACCAGTATTCTCCTAAAGATGTGGTCAGAGCAACTGTGAAGGTGCAAATACAAACGGTGAGGCGTGTCCGCATGTGAGGCGAGGCAAGGTTCTGCTTCGGGTTTGACTGTACTGTTGCTGCCCCTGAGGCGGTAGCTACCAAAAAGACGGGAAAATTGGAGCTTTCGTCAGGGAAAACTCCACTGTGTTAATGCACTATCATCTTCAGAAATGATGATGTTTGGGTTTAAAGATCTGGAGAAACAGCTTTCAGACTTGGTTTCATGATTTTTATTTTTAAGGGACGAGCAAGCAGTGCTGCGAGCAGTGGAAACAAAGTTGAAGTTTTACAGACTTGTGCTTGTGAATGATTTCTCTGTTTCCTAGGGAGGGCTGACCTCATGCTGCGCCCTTAGTGAAGGCAGCAAGCGTCTGTTCTTGATAGTTTTGTGAAGGTTACAGGAACCCACTGTGAAAAAACCTACCAGTTTGTACTTCAAAACTTCCCAGCGGGATGGATGCGTGTCAGAGATGTGAACAATATCCCAGAGACAATGGAGGTGAGAGTTTTGCCTGAAGTGAGGAATTTACCTAATCTCTTGTTTAAGAATATCTTGCAAAGCTGAGCAGTTTGTTTGGACAGGCCCAGCTGTGTTACAGCTGCTCTGTGTTCTCACTGCTGGTCACCGAAGAGGGTGCAGGGGCGCATTACATCAATAGGATATATTCACCAGGCGGCTTCGTGAGCAAACCCCTGAGAAGGGGTCTGAAAAGAAACCAGCCGTGTCGATAGGACACGGTGTAGAGTTGTCTGTGTGGGCTGCCAGGATAGCTGGAAGCCTTTAAGAATGGTTTTTAAAGTTGCTATTTTTCTTCTTTTTTTATTTTGCAGAGGAGTGGAAGGAACTAGCAATGATCTGTGTTATGGCGGCAGCCAGTAACTGCAGCCTGTATGTGTGTGTAAGCTAGGGAGTCACTGAATAATTGTTAGAGCCCGGCAGTTAGCACATACAGCCATTATAATTATGGTATCATGGATTAGGTGCTGTGATTATTGCTGGAATGTGCGTTATTTAAAATGTGCACTCATTAAACTTAGACAAAATCCTCTGGTTTTAGAGGAAACAAAGGAATCTAATATGAATGTACAGGTGAAAATGCATATGTAATAAATTATTTCATATGACGTTAATACCAAAATTACTGCCTGTGAATTCACTCGTTGGGACAAATGCTTCAATAAAGCAGGAGGATGGCTGGAGGAGTGGTAAAGGAGGAGAAATTCTACATAATTTATGATTTGGTTTTATGCTGTTTAATTGCAACACCGAATTTAGCTGTGTTGCAGGTTGTTTGCTGGGGTCCAGCTGTGGAACAGCCGGTGCAGCAGTAGTGTAGGAGGACTCCGAGTGCAGTGTAAGCTGAGCTTGAGTTAACAGTGTCATGGTGCTGCAGAACAGGCAAATGCTGGCTTGAACTTCAGAGGAGCACGGCTTAAGAGGTCCAGGGAGCAATCTCTGCTGTGCTCGGCATTGGCATGGCTTTGGCTGATGTGCTTGTGATCTTCAATGATCTGAATGAATAAAAAGCCGGTACAGAACTTGTACAGAGGTGAGGTGCGGCGCTGAAGAAGCATCTAGCGCATGTGTTCCTTCTGCAGAGGCAGCAGCTTCTCAGGTTGACTTGTAATGGTGACACATGCAGATGAAAAATTAATTTTAAAAATTATTTTATGATAAACTCAAGTTGGGGAGTGAGGATTTAGTTAGGATTGAAAAAACTGATGCTATTTTCTTGACACTGTCGTGCGCAAAGACTTGTCGTCTTACTTAAACAATTTTCACTGAGATAATGTACTGCGAAAACAAGAAGGAAAAAAACTTCTGGAAATAGCTTCTATAGGAACTAAAGAAAAAAGCACACGGACCAGCATGTTCCCTTAGCATTAGTTTATTTGTCAGAGTGGTGTCACAATTACCTTTCTGTCGCTACTGTTGTAACTGGGGTGTACTTCCTGTCGCTGCAAAACTTGTTTTTCTTTTGCTGGCATTGCACTGCGTATCATATGTTACATCGTCTTCCTGTTTGAAGAGAAGAGATACTCGGGGATGTGGATTTTATTTTTGCGCCCGTATGGTATTACCTGATTTCCACCCACCTCCATTGTTACCAGACACTGTTAATACTGCACTTTGAGGGTACGGACATCTGCACCGCTTTTCTGCGGTCAGACGTGAGCTCGTTGAGCTGAGGCGCTGAGCCAGAGAGCTTTGAACTGCCCCAGGTGGGGAGCCGTGCTGGCTCCTTAGCACCGCTCCAAAGCTAGTAAGAGGCAGGGAGCAGCAGCACCCAGCTGGAACCAGCCTCCCGCGGCCGGTTCCTAGCTTGGGGCCAGCACAAGTCCGGGTCGCTGAGAGCGAGGCCAGGGTGGACATTGACGTGGATGTATTTTAGGTGTCCTATGGCGCGCTGATGATGGAAGCAGCTGAGTACCCTTTGCCTTTCACTTCTAAACTTGCTTGGATTGTGGGATCGAGGAAAAATTCCTTTGTGACTATCCACTGCAGTTCTTAGGTGGGGGATAAGAGATTAAAAATGCAGTCAGCTTGTATAATTAAATTCAGCTCTGTGTGTGTGTGTGCGTGCGTACGTGTGTTGAAGGAATGTGTTGTATGTTGCGATTTTATGTTGTTGAGTATATGAAATAAAGGTGTTCCGATGAGGAATTTATTTGTTGTCTCTGATGTGTGCGTGTGTTAATGTTCTTTCTTGAATTGGGTATTACTCCTCAGTGCTAGCGAAGAAAGCCAGTTTACCCTGTTTGTAGAGGTTGCTTCTCAAGTGTTGAAGGTTGGTTACGAACAGGGTAGGATTCAGCCGAACATAACAGCGCTAACGTTGCATGGGCAGTGCTTTTACTGTTGTCAGTCCCACACCACCCAGCTTCAGGGTGGAGATACCGATCTGTGTGAGAGAGCTCCTCAATCACTATTTTACAAAGTTCATACATATCTTGAAATTAGAGTTAAAACTATAAACCGTAGTCCTTGCACCTCTGGCAGAATCCATATTAACAGTCTCTAAATACATAAACATTAAGAGGCTTTTACTTCGTCAGATTTTTCAGCCAGGATGGAATTAAATTTTTAAATTTCATATTTGCTGTCTGGAATTCATGGTGCTGCCAAAGCATCCCATTTAATCTGAAACTTCTTCCTATCCAGACAAGATCTGCTCACCTTGAAGAAGAGAAGACAAAATCCGAAAACAGATGCCTCGTGTCTTCCTGGCTCTGCCTAGCCTTCCCTGGGTGACTCTCTTTAGCCTTGTGATTTATGACGGATTTATAACCGGCTGTAGGTGCAGTTCCTCATTTCTTGGGCACGCCTTCCCAAACAAGGGCACCTGAAAGACACCCTTGCCCTCTCGTGTGAGTGCTTCACCTTCATTTTGTGCGGTTTTGCCTCCTCTGGCACTTCCCTGTCCCCGCCTGGCGGGCTCAGGCTTGAACTTGCGTGGTGCGAGAACCCCGATTTGCCCCAGGAGCCCCCAGCCTGGAATGATTTCAAAACGCGGGCTGTCCTGAGGAGCCATGAGACTGATTTTGCATTTGTGCTCAGGAGGGTTGGATCTGGCTGCTTTTGATTTCGTACAGTGAGCGTAGCTTCAGTAGGGGGTTAGAGTTGTTATCCTGAGGGCCACATTTGCGATTTACAGTCTCTCTTTCTTTTTGTTAAACATTGCTGCGTAAAATAAGTCTAAATCAAGTAATTGGGTTTTTCCCCCTCCTGAAGTTTTCAACTTCTTGCATTGTTGTTTATATGTTTTGATAGAGCACATGTCTTTCACCCTTCCTTCCTTTCTGGTCCCATAGGAAAGTCCCCTGCCAGTACATCTGTATTTTGAAATACAGTATTTGTGGGAAGCTGGGGGGAGAAGCAGTGTTTAACGTTCTTTTACAATGGGATGATAGCCCTGCTAGTTAGAGGGCTGTGTATTAAATGTATATTTAAATACACAGCAGTCTTTTATTTTTGCTCTTAGAGATGCACTTAGACTTTCTATGTATAAACTAAATAAAAAATTACTCTCAAATGTTTCCTAGACGCCTGTCGCTTCATGTAGAGAGGGTTATTTCTTGGGAGCACAGGGGTTTCCAAGACAGTCTGTGGTCTGGCCAGCAGGGTGAGGGCTTGTACACAGAATGGGCTTTAAGACTGTGAATCTAAAAGGAACTATTAGTGAAGCTTCCAGCTTGTCTGTCTTGGGGTTCAGTTAATACGGCAGGAGCAGCTTGTTAAAGAAACATCATTTGTAAGAGTTTTTTAATTTCGGAGTGCCATTTAGAATTCTGTCCTGCTTCGTATGCACGGGTAAAATATTTTCAAATGTGGGCATATGAAGCAAAGAGCAAGTGGGTCTGAGAGGCAGTGTTGCCTTAGCAACTACGGTCTTAGTTTCTGGATAGGTTAGAGCTATTGCCTTCTAACACGTTGAGTTAAAGAAATCTCTCTGGACATTGGAAAAAAAAAAAAAAGGGTAAAATCATATTCTCCCTGAAGTGAGTTGTTTTTGGTTTGCTGGCATGTCTGATTATTTTACAACAGATGTGCTTAAAGCTATACAGAAGGATCTTTTTTTTTTTTCTCCATTAGAGCTTCATAAGTTATTCGAGAATTAAATTGGTTTTGGTTTTGTTTTTAAAAAATACAGTTTTGATGCGGTAATGGTGGTTTTGGTGGTTGTTTTTCCTTGCAAGGAGTCCCAGGGTTGTCGGACATATTCTGGTTAGATATATTCAGCACGTAACCTTAGTCTCTTTTGTCAAGAGCTGTAGGGAGCTTTCCCCCTGTTCCATACATATTCTTAGCAGCTTATTTCTTCCTCTGAATAATGTTCCTTAATTTTCACTCATTAGTCTATGAAAAATGTTTTAAAATTTTCCAGTAGTGTACTTTGCTTTAGAAACTGTGGGACTGTGTTATATGCTGGGTGCTACATTATTGTGGCATGTTATCATGATTGTGTTCTGCTTCCACTCGCACTGCCATCACGGAGACCGTCAGCCCGAGAGCAGGCTGAATTCACATCAGTCCAGTGTAGGGAAAAGTAACAAGAGTATGGCTTAACTTTTTTTTCCTGAAAAAGTCTGAAGCTGACAATGAATACAACGTTACTTCTAGGGAGCGCTTCGTGCATTAGCTGTCAGAAGAAGCAGAACGGGAATGCCTCTGGAAATGAGGTGTTGTCTTTGGTGGGTCTGAAACGTCCTTTGAGCATCTTGGTCCTGGAGGTGTCCGTTCCCTGAGATCCTTTTGGGGAGTCTGGGAGCCTGATAAAACTCAGGTTCTGGGGAAACTAGACATCCCTACTTCTCTGTCAGCTCAGGAAGGCAAGAGTTCAGGTGTCAGGCGCCATGGGAAGCAACGCATCCAAACCCAGTGCCGAACAATGGATACGAGGCAGTTTTAGCAAAGATGAGGCAAAATGCAAAGCAAAAGCATGTGACAATTAAAAAAAATTGATATGCACCTTGGGCGGCCTGTGGCTCTGAGAGTGTGTGTTATGCCCAGGGGAATTTTACTCCGAGATGGATAATTTGTGTGTCTGCAGGTCTTGTGTGGTAAATGTTGGACTTTTTCCGCCTGATTTGCTTTTTAGTGGAGTCCTTGTTAAAAATTGGTACAAGTGACTTGTTACTGATTTTGATAAAGCTAATAAGGGATTTTCTGCTAAATAATTGCGTATCCCACTTTACTGTGTTCATATGCTGTTTGTTTCATAAAAATCATGCAACGAAACATAGATCAGTAATGCTTGTTGCTTGATCCTACTGCTGTATAGCTGATGAATTCATGGATTTAAGACAAATAATCCGTATTTCATTACTAGCAAGTGCTAGAAATAAAAATGTACTCTGGACTGTTGGTTGAAAAACAAATCCTGAAGTCATAAGAGAGGATTAAAGTTGGGAAAAAAATCTCTCAAGAGAAATGTTAAAAAACAGAGAGAGTAATGACATCTGCTTAATAGCATCCAGCCCTCTCAACGAACAGTTATGAACCTTTGAAGTCTTTAGATATAGGAAATAAAAGCAGGAAGAGGGGGGAAAAAAAGCAACGTGTGAGAAAAATCAGAATAAAATAGCAGTCCAGGTTATCTGAAAATTTTATTTTCTACATGGGAAAGCTTTGAAGCCTGTCTGGAATGCGTTCTAAAGAGACTAATGAAGCTAAAGATAAAAGCATGGGGATAAAGCTTAAAGGGCAATAGAGCTACATTTAATTCACAAACAACGTTAGCAGGAGGAAGAGAAATCTTATAATGCCTGGGCATTCTCCCTGTTTCTGAAGGTGGTTTCTTTCACCTCAGGGCACCGATCAGCAGGAAGGGCTTCTTAGCTGAGAGAAAAACAATGACAGCCTTTCAAGTTAATGTCAAATGCGATGGAAAAGTCGGAACAAAAACCCCTAAAAGGCTATATCTGGAAATAGTTGTGGAAATGCAGCTCACTCTGTACCTGAGTGTGGCCTGTCCTTCAGGAAGGCAAATTAATTCTTTGGTAATCTTCCTGAATGTTGATTTTTATTTTTTTTTAATGTACCGAGTATTATGTACCTTATTTCACTTCTAGAGTTCATTTCTTAGGGAAACTTCTTAACGCATTGAGAAAGGAATCAGTCTGTTGTGATCCAGAAGTTGTCTCTGCAGGTAATGTTTTTCTGTGAATTTAAGCTTGAAAATCAGGGTAAATGGAGCTTCGTCACGCAGAAGAGTGTTGTTCATCGGGCTTCTGGTGAAAACGTATTTCCTCGTGTCTGATGGTCCTGATTTGGAACTTCCATGGCTAAACACGCAATGAGTATTATCGGTGTAAGGGAATCAAAGGTATTACGAATGGTTAAATTTTGGTCTAATGGGTAATGGAAAGTAGGCTTTACCATCCGTAACACCGTTGTATAAAAATGAGCTTAATCTTATTGTTAGTTCTGCTCACTTCCTAGACAGGGGTTTTACCGTGACAGTCCACGTGAACGTCGTTGGTGGTTGCAGAGACTTTTACAGAAGTTCAGTGAATCCATTGAAGATGTAAAGTCGGAGCATCAGTGTTTCAGAAATGGGATATTGCCTAGCAGGAGGGTCTGCTTGGATTGCTTTAGCTGCATCTTCCGGTGTTGCTTTGCAGTGAGTCCCGTTCCGAGTCCATCGTGAGGAAACGTCCAGGCTTACCGTTGGGGAAAAAAAAGTCACCGAGACTAGAGATGATTAAATGTTTAAAAGCAGCCACCCTACTTAATGGTGGGCATTTTCTCATCTGCTATTTAATCCTGCAAACAATAGTACAGGAGGAACAAAATAATCAAAATAAATATGTTAATCTGTTGTTGAACATGAGAGACAAGCTGAACATGGGCAGAGGTATAGGCACATGGGGAAAGCGGATTCCTCCTCTGACCACGTCCCACGCCTGGGAAGGGCATAAGGAAGAGCCCTGTCCCTCAGGTGTTAGGAACGCCATCTCCGAAGTGATGTTCTCCACAGTCCCTCAAAAAAGCTTTTTAATTACCCTAACATATGCCTGCAGAATGAAATAATGGGGAAATTGCAAATGCCTTTTCAGTAATCCATTTGAAACAAGCCAACCTCCTGGTTGGTCATCCTGCCACGTTTCTATTCAGCCCAAAATGGCTTTTAAAATTACTAACTTTTTTTCACTGTTTCATTTCAGGGGTCCAGAGAAGGGCCACCAAGATGATCAGAGGACTGGGAAGCCTGCCATATGAGGACAGGCTGNTGACTTTGACTTAAATGCTTGCTACCCCTGCCCCTTGCTATGGAGGCCTTTCCATAACGAGAAAATTTCAGCCTGCATTGTTGTAAAGTGGTTTTGCTTATTTTTCCATCATGTTGAAGTGTTCTTGCAATCTGCGTGGTGCATAATGGAGAATGAAATCAGTTTGATAGTACCAAATGTTATCTGTGCACCTGCTTGCTTTTGGCACCGTTCAGCAGCTTTACCGTTCTTCCTAATGAACAACAGAAGAGTCTGGTAGAGGCAACTTTTTAAATGATGTCAACAGTTAAAAATTTTAGTCAAATTTCCACATTTTCCTGCTGGTATGCCACTGGGCAGCGTGGAGAGCAGAACAGCCTGTCCCACAACCAACACTTTCTGCCAGTTGTGCATTTCCGTGGGGAGCAGAAAGCCTTGGGGCTGTCACCCCATCCAAAACGTGGGTTTGGAGAAGTGTTTGAGGGTGACTCGTGGAGAGGGATTTCCTGGAGACCGGCTGATTCTGCGATGGGCAAACCTGACAGATCAAATGCTATTGTCATCGGTAAGAAATGTAATTAAGCATTTTCTTATGGAGTTAACCATGATGATGGGAGAGTTCTTGAAGAACTTTTCAATATTTTTATATTTAAAGGTGATGAGTAGAAATAAAGAAACAGGATTTTGTGCAAAATGTAAATTAAATACGTTATATTATAATTCTGGCGGTGTCCTCTCTATTGAGCTGTGCCTAAGTTCTGCAGCGATGCTGTCCATTTTCATTGTTTCCCTCTCGCTTCTTAAGCAATCTAAATTTCAGAGGGTTCTTACAAATTTTCAGAAAGCAATCATGCCATCGGTCATGTTCCTGAACGCCCTCGTATCCATTTCTGAGCAAGGAGGGGGTCCCTGGGGGCTGCCCGGTCCGGGCCAGCAATGATATTTATTTAATTTTTTTTCCTAGTAGCATTAAAATAGGTGCTTTAGACCAGAGCGAAGCTGCCGGCAGCCACTGCAGCGATCTGATAGCGATCATGGGCTTAGGCATTTGTAGAGTCAGAGACAGGCTTGTTGTTGTTGTCCTTAACTGCGTTCTGGTTTTAGGACTCCTGCTTTTGCACTGCTGCCCTTTTTTTAAACGCAAAAAGTTTTCCCGACCAGAACTTCTCCCTGAATCCCACAGCGAAGAGTTTGTGGCTTAAATGTGCCTTATGCAAAGATAATTTCTGAATTATTGTCATCATCGTACAGCACCGTCGGGGCCCCGATGGGCGCGAGCAGCGCTGATTGCGTATCAGAGCTATTGTTTCTGCCGCAGACTGGGAGGGAGCGGAGAGTGCAAGTATGCTGCAGGACCTTGAAGATAATACGTTATAAATAAACATCTAAAATTAATCTGAAGTCACGGCATACGATCGCATGGAAGATTGGATCCTGACCATGTTACATAAAGATTGCCGCGACAGGCTTTTGGCGATGTAGTCTCTAAATTGGAGAGCTGAAATGATTGCAAATTGTCTGTTTCAATATGGGTCCTACAGCTGCCTGGAAGATGGTGGAAGGAGAGTTTAATTAATGTTTGTTCTTGTCAATGTACTGATCAGGTTTTCACGCAAGATTCTTTCCTTTTGTGCTTTTTTGGTCAAATCTGATTTTAAATTTGTTTGCTACACCACACAGTAGCTCCAGTGGAAACAAGCATCTGCCAGTCAGGAGCTGAAATGTAGGGCACAGTGTAGAAATCTGAGAATGTTTTTCTGTTTGGATAAAAATTTCCTCTTCTGCTGCTGCTATGGGATGCTTTAAAACAATAATCCGAAATGTTTGCTTTCCAAAGTGTCTCTGTGCCCGTTCGGTGCTTTGTTTGTACTCCTCTGCTCGGTTGCGCCATGGGCAGCGACCACGCTTTGGTGGCTGCAGCCAGCAATTCCTTGTCAGCCGGAGCAACCGAAGTGATTTCTGAACTCTTAATCTTGCAAAGCCTTCAGATGATGGTTGTTTTAGCTTCATTTCTCATAAAATGGGGCTTGTGAGACAAGGGTATTTGCTGTCTGTTTCTTCCTCTCGGTTCTGTTCCCCATCACTACTCCAGAAAAGACCTTTGGAGCCCACTGGGCAGCCTCAGTGAAACTGGGAGGGTAGAGCTTGCAAAGACAGGGGGTTGGCAGAAAAGGCAATGTTTTTCCCCAGCTCGAAGGGAAGGCTGTTGGTTGAACTCAGCTTTTATTGCAGAATAAAAAAATTCACATGGGAAATGTTACGAATGCCCAGCCATCGGAAGACATCTGAGTTTGCCCTCTGTTACAGATATATATGGATATCAGAAGAGCACCACGCATCACGTACGCTTATAGGAAGCTGTAACACTATGCAGAGTGGTTTGCTTACTCACGGCTTTACCTGTTAAAATAGTCCTGCTTCTAGAGACTGAAGGAAGGAGTCCGCCACGGGTAAAGCCTTGGAGTGAATTTGTTTTAATGAATTTTGCTGTATTAATTAGCATCCTGATTTCCTTCTGCAGGGACCAGCAGGGTATTCTTTCTGGATCATTTGCGCTGCGGCAGCCCCGAGTGGCGTGGTGGCTGCTCTTGTGTGTTGATGGTAGCCGATGCGGCCGGTGTGGTGGCTCATTGACGTTTGCTAGCGCTTCCTTGAAGTGCATCTCAAGCCTGCTGATGGAGCTTGATGTCTTCAATAACACTGCAGAGAATGACAGTTCAGGTCTTAAAATAGAATAGTTTGCTGTTCTCTGTGTCTCAGATCTATGAATCTGAAGCCTTAGACTTAGTGGTTGTTATGTGTAAGAAAAAAGGAAAGGGGACATATGCTTACATACAAAATATGACTATTTATCTTCCAGAAAAAACAGAAAATATTTGAAACGTGTAAGATATTTCCTGATTTTTTTTGGTGGTATTTTTGTCTGTGCTTCTAGCTGTGCTCTAGGGTGCAGGTAAAAGGAGACAAAACTAATTTGCAATTAAGGATGTTAATGAAGTCCAGGAACTTTTTTTTTCCACTGCTCTTGCTGTTTAAATTATACCTGATAAAAATCAGCAATTTTTAGTTCATATAGTCAAGTACTTGGGCTCTCTGATATTTGTACAGCACTGTAGGGCGTTTTATGTTTGTTTTTTCTTAACACTGCAGGGAAGAAGCATTTTTATTGGATTCAGAGAAAATAGAATTTCTTTTATATATCTTTTTACAAGTTACTCTTTCCTATGTATTTATAAGCAATCTCAGCCTTGTGCGTAAACTACCCGATGTTGTATTTACCTGCAAGGAATGCAGCTATATGCAGCTGTTATTGAATATGCAAAAATATTTGCGCTAAGAATATAAGGTTTTGACAAGGAGACAAAGGCTAATGGTGCTGCTCTGTTCTTATACACTTAAATCTTATATATATTCATGTATTTTAGAATTTGTTGGCAGGCGTACACACTGAAGAGCTGCAGAAGTAACTACTACGGGTTTCTTGTCTTTGCAAAGTAAATAAAACTGCTTACCTTTTCTGCAGTACTTTCCCCATGCTTTTAAGAAGATCAAGTCTGCCAGTTGTATATGGTGCAGTAATAGATGATGGAATTTGTTTTATCTCACTTGTTTTGCTTCATATAATCTATCAGGAAAAAATCTATTTTAGATAAATGTAAACTGGTTTTATGTTATAACTGAAATTTTGAAGAAACATTAATTTCTAAGTAAATTTATCTGATTTCAAAGTCAATATTCTTAAGAACTTACAGTCTTGATAGTTAGACAAATGCCACAATAGGTGACTGTACTGGAACCTGTTTCTGTATGAAACCACATGTATATGGAGTTGAATTTTCATTATGTAACCCTATACATATAGTTGTCGACAAAGGCAGCGTTTTCCTTTTTTCACTCTGCACTGCACGGAAAATGCTATCGATCTAAATGCGTTGTTAATAACCTGTATTTTCTGGCCTGTATTGTTGCAGAATATTGTTGGTCTGTTTGTAAACACTTTTTCAAACGCTGTTGGCAGGTAGAACAGCTCAGCGCTTCCACCCTGCGCTCCTTAACCACGTGAACCTTTCCTCAGTTCAAAACCATTTTGTCTCGAATTATTCAAGCCCATAATTCTTGTGTTCTCTGCTTAGGGCGGAATTGGGGTCTACGTACACAGCACTAGTCTGATCGAGGTAGTGGTTGTTCTTGGCTACAGAAAGTCTAATGTAATTCTCTTTCAGCTGGTGCCTGTAAAGTGGTCTCCTTTAAATTGTGTTACATTGAAAATTAAATTTCTTAATTAAAATGGCTCTATAGAATACAATAAATATGTCTGTGATCCAGTATGTATGATAGGTGGGTGGGTTTGGAAGACGTGCTTGTTTTAATGCTTTCTCCTGTGTGCTGTGTCTGCTGCAGGTACTGATGGACTAACTGGCACGGGTGATTGCCAGGCGCCAGCTCGTGAGTGACCTCTCAGCTGAGCGTAGTGGCTAAAATCCAGGTAGGCTGGAGTTGTAACATATTCCTTAACTTGCCTGCAACTGGGAGTAAAGGCAACTCACTGATACTTCTCAGAGCTGCTTGTCAGCAGCTAAAATGTCCAACGTCTACCCAATTTGTTGTTAAAACTCTAGTGAGAAGTTCCTTAACTTCCCTCTGAGCCCTTTTGGATGTGGGAGGTGTGACCTGCAAAGCACTGTATGTTTGCAATGACCGATGCAAACACCTTACCTGCTGCTTTTGGTATGTCTTGCCCTATTGCACGTGTAAGCGGGAGACTAAACGTGAGCTCAGGTAAAGCCTGTAACTCTCAGAACCTGTATTTGAGGCCCCAGACCATGCAGCGAGTGTGGTGTTTGCCTGAAATGCTGATCTGAGCACATTTTGAGGATGATTTTAGGAGGCTTTTGCCCACAACTGGCCGGTTGGACGTGGTGCAGACAGCTCTGTTCGGGGTCCTGCTGATGTTCAGAGCCCGGGCACCTCTCCAGGTCCTGCTCTCCAAAGTATTTCATGCAGAATATGTGTGGATATGCACTCCTTGAGAGTCAGACTTTTTCCTTGTCTTGTGAAGAACTTGGAAGGAAGCAAGATCTCTATATAATATATTCATACTTCCCTCTTGTACCACCCACGTCCTCCTAGTGTCGCACGAAATAGGTGCGATCCTTCCCTTTGTGCCTTTTGGTTCTCTTTTGGCCTCCCGTTGTCACCATCCAGTGAAGTGCGGTTCCTTCAAAGGACAAGTAGTTGCAAAGTTTTGGTCGGCAGAGACGGCTTTAGGCAAAAGTGCCCGATTCTCTCATAGACCAACCCCTTACATGTTCGCCCTTCATGAAATGCTGCTTTCTTATGGTTCAAGAAAGAAAAATATAAAGTATGCAGATGAAGTGGACTTGATTAGTATCACTGTGTAATGAGGTGGTTGATCTGGAAAAGGAGCTTTATTTAAAACACAGCCGCATGGGAGGGTAAATTGCCATGCTATCAAACGAGTATGCTGGTTTTTTTGCTATTAAGTGTCTTATTAAAGTGCCTGGGCATGGTTCACAGTTGTATTGAGTGCAGCTCACTGAAGAGTTGAGCTTTCTTTGAATTAGGCTGGCGGTCAGGTAGCGGTACCCTTCCCTTGCACCAGATCCCACTGAGAAAGGTGGTGCAATCAGTTACCCTGCCTGCCTAACCCACAGCCCCTGCCTGCCCGCAGGCTTTGGTGTTCGGCTTGTCATCCGAGTTACACGTTGTGCTTTACAGCGTAACGTGAAAATGTGTCCGTCATGTCTTCAAAGACATGAATAACAAGCAGCCATAATCGCAGCAGGTATTTTATGACTGGCAGCTCAAATTAAAAATGTATAAAAATAAATTTTTATTAATACACGCAATGCCTGTGAAATCTTATGCCAAGGTATTATAATTGTTATACAAAGCAGTCAAACAAGGTCTGTCCCGTTCCTCCTCCAGCTGTCAATGTCGTGGGTGGGAAAACAAACTGCTGCTCCTGTTTCAAGTCTCTCCTAACTATCGGTGTTTTGAAGAATTAAAACTAAATACATTTTAAAGTCAATATGATTTTACAGGGCCTGGTTCAATTATTTCAGAAAATGTTTCTATTAAATAAAATGCATTTGGAAACATAGCAGGACTGTTGCTAGAGCAGGGTCCTGCCCTGTTAGCGGGGAAGAGCTGAGCTGCTGCGGTGCTCCCAAGAGGGATGGAGACAAACCTCCTCCGTGTGTGCGTGAGGCTAGCCAGCAAGCGATGCGAGCTCAATTACAGCTCGCTGGGGATAGTACTATGCATGGTATTTTTCCATCTGCTTGTCTTGAAGTACACAAGTAGAGTGCTTGGACCCTTTTACAGTGCAACTGGGAGGATGCTGTGTGGTCTGTGGCTGCGTTTGATGGAGACAGCCCATCCCTGACACAGACCTTTTCACCCTTCTTTCTGAGCAGAGTCAGATTTTCTCTATAGCTTTAAGATTTCTCTCACCACCTAGCTTTCTAGAAGCAAAGAAAGTCAATACGGTCCAACTCCGTGTCACTGAAAGAGTGTCGAGAGGTAATGCAATCGTGCTCGGGTGGTGTTCTCCCTTCTGGCTTCTTTTTTACTCGCTCGTGGATCAAAATGCGATCTTTCAGCCCTGGTCGTTCCACGCAACGTCATCCCCCTGGACACATATGAAACATCTTCAGCGTTTGCAGATTTCTTTATTATATAGTGTGTGAAATTGTTCTCTGTGCTTCCTAGAGCATGTGTAACATCCACTGGGGATTTTTTTAAAGTTTATTTTTAGCTTTTCCAAGTAATTCACAGATTTGGATTAAATTTCACTCTATGTAGCAATTTAAAACAGTTGGTCTATGCTAAACGTCTGTCGCTGAAAACCGTGACCTACAAAAACTGTGTTATAATATCCTAAGCAATGAATTATTCAGATGCTCACACATACTGTAGATGCAAGAGTGGCTTTGGAAATCCAGACTGAGCTTTTGATCCCATCATTCCTCCCCTTCTGGCACTTGGCCTGGGCTACAGTCGGGGAAAGGGCTATGGGAGGCGAAATAAAACCAAGCGGAGTAAACCAAAGAAAGAAGGTGGAGAAGAGACAGAAAAGGTAAAACGGTTATCATAAAGGTATGATGCTCATGGATGTTGCATACAGAGTCTCTGCTCGCCGCCTTGGATTATAATGGATGTGGGAAAGAGGGTTTTTTGAGAAGGAATAAAAGAATAGCCACTGGGAAAGCAGCTGATGCTGCAGCATTTATATATGCTGGTTTCCAGCCACGGCTGCCATGAATACATGAAACGGGATCAAACTTTACACCTGAGGATCATTCTTTATTGGTGAAATATTAATACATGTTACAAAATTTTAAGAGTTAGAAGTATATGTCTTTGAGTTAGGGAGCTCCTATGATTTTGAGGGAGAATGGCTCAGTCTGAGGACACCATATGAGTGCGTGCGTTGGCTTTATGTGTGGAAAAAATTGCCATTTCATAGCACTGTTGTCCTTGAGGGGTTGGTTTATGTATCTCATAACAGAGATAAGAGAGAGAAATTTTTACTCTAGCTTCCTTCACTATTTTAAAAGCAAAACCTGATCAGGAAGAGGAGCTAAGGTTGGCTAGGTGTTTCAGCAGCTCCTCGCTAAAACAAGACAACTTGATCAACCCCACCATTAAGAAACGTGGAGCGTCCGTGGGAGTCCCGTCCCACCGCCGGCAATGTGTGTGCAGGCGACGGGACCCCGGCCCTGGGCAGCCTCAGCTCCTAACGCGGGGTTGCTGATATTCCCAGCCCTTCCTGGAGCATGGGCAGAGCTGCGTTCATCAGTGCCATTCTTCATCACCAGCCAGCGGCAACGTGGGCATTTCCAAAACGTTGCTCCCGGTAGCTGTTACTGCAGCAGATGCCTGCGTTTTCCTTAGAGGGACTGAACTGGTACAGGGATTTATACGGACCGTGGCAACGGCGAGCTTAACTGTCGGGAACTCGGCTCACCTACAAGCTTCTGACTTAGCGCGTTGGCAATCAGTCTGCTAATGGAGCCTGTGGAAAGAGCCGAGTGTGGAAGCAAAGCAAATGACTTTCTAGTAAGATTTTAAATAGACTGTCACCGGTAATCATAGAATCACAGA
>VZTV01029422.1:0-44680 GCA_013400875.1 Anhinga rufa
TTTTTTTGTGTCGGTCGCAAGACATAAACTTGCCTAAACACGCAGCACATGAAAGCAGCTTTTGCCCATGGCATATCGGGTTGCAAAGGCCCCGCACTTGCACCAAGCTCTCCCCAGCAGAGCCCTGCACCTGCTCGGAGCTGCGGGGAGTTTAACAGGGCTCGGTGTGGACCAAAGACAGCTGGGCAGATCAGGGCCAGAAGAAGCTGGTTTTGTCCCATGTTCACCATGTGTTTGAATTTGCAATCTGAGCACCCGGGCTGACATGTGCCAATAAAGCTGAAAATAGCCTTGTTATTACTCATATTTGCATTGAAAGTGCAATTCTTTCTGCTTTTGTAAGTGGTGGCTATTATTAGTTCCTAACCCCAGTGGAACAGATGCCTCTAGCTTTATCTATGCAAACAGCTCCTTTGATTCGAAGACCATATTATTTGCCATTTTGGTGCATGCAGCCCAAATACATGCAGAGGCAAGACATCACATGAGAACAAGTTTATTCCAATTATGAGAGAGAGCAAGGAATTTGCTCCTTGAAAATGTTGAGATGAATTTGTTGCTATTTTTTTGAATGGGATGATATGGCATATTTAGCGATAACACACCTACCGGTCCTGCTGGCTGGGTGCTTTGTGAGCAGGTGTTCATTTTGCCAACAAAGTAGTTCAGATAAAATAGCTGTTCCCATCCATCCTCCTTAAATTTTTGTCTCTATTTATGGCTGGGGACAATATGTCCACTCGTGAAAAAATGTTATGTATTTGTTAGTGTCATTTGCAGTAAACTTATTTGTCTTACAGTAGCACATCAGAGGCTCTGAACAGGCACAAAGCAAGAAATATGGTCCCCGCTCCAGAAGCTTTAAACTACCCCAACTCCCCATCCTCTGAACGGTGGCCCAGAGCTTATCCATTTTATTTCAATTTTATAAGACATAGTTTGAAACTGAAAATTGCTGGGAAGCAAAACTAAATGAAGCCTTCACCTTTGCAGCATGGACCACGGGAACTATTGAAACACTTCTTTTTGATTTAGTTTCTTACCTGAGAAGAGATGAAGCGAATGCCTTCTTGCAAAAGCTTTCACTTTTGGCAAAGTGATCTTTCCTGAAGGGACAAATCTCTCATTCAAGGACATTTCCCAAGCTCTGATGGTAAGGAACTTAAGAACATCACTTTCCCTTTTTTTATTAATATTGTTTGTTGGTGAAATGGCTTAATGGCTGCAGGGTCAGTTGACAGATAGGAGGTAACATTGTTCTTCTCCTCCAGCGAATGTAGTGTTTGGCATGACTTCAAAATAACCCTATTGTTTGTCATCTTCTCAAAATACACTATAAAACCCCTGTTAAAAGGAAAGATAACGTTTTCTAAGCATAAGTCAAGTGCCGGGTTGCCTTTTTTAAAGCTGCTTGATGAGAATTAATGGTGTTGGATCTCCTGTTTTAAACACATTTGGCCAGGTTTTCTGGAGACACCTAATTTATCTTGAGGCTCTTTCATCTATTATCTAACTGTGAGCTTGTTCGTAGCTCATCAGCCATCCTGGTTTTGACAGGGGGCCTTGTGATGAGTAGCCAACAGCGTACTGTGTCGGGGCCATGCGTATCTCTGGCAGGAAGGTGATGGGAAAAGGCTAACCTTCTGCCGCTCCTCCCAGCACTCACCAAAACCAAAAATAGAGTCTTAGATCATCACGTGTCCTGCAAAGCCCTTCGACGTGGTTCCTGCGTCCCAGCATCAAAGCAGACCCTCAGCGGATCAGGTCCATTTAATGGGCAAATGGTACGCTCGTCCCACTGTGAGAGCTTGGGGTGGTGTTTGGGGAACGTCCTACTGTCGAGGGGATGGTCTGAGACAGAGAATTGCTTTGGCCAAGGCACAGACCATGTCCATGGAGTCATCGGTAAGGAGGAGAGAGCAGCAGAAGTTTTGAAAAAAAACCACAAAAAACCTTATCTAATAAGGGGGGCAGGGGGGGGGAATAGCGAGCTTATGTAAAAGCCCTTGAAATGAAGAGTAATTTTTCCACAGTTCGGACCCAAACAAGAATTATCTGGTACATGATTCAGGACCATCGCAGATGTGTAGATTTTGGGCGTGAGCTCCAAAGCCATTCTGGAATCGGCCGGAGAAGCTTTGCAAAATAAGGACATCGCCTTCTTTTTTCTGCTTTCAGCATTGATGTATGCAAGCGCTTGGAGTAGCAGCTACGAAGCTGCTGGAAAGTTTGTCACCATAACACTGGCTGTTTATACTTTGTGTGGATGAAAGAACAGCTTTCTTCAATTAGGCTTTGTACTTCAGCTGGCAGGCGGGTGCCGATTGTCTAAAACTCCACCTCTCTGCGCAGCTTGTCTTGGGGAGCTGATGGATGCTGCACACGTTAGCGTGCCCGGCTGCACTGCTGATCCGTTCTGCCCACGATGGGGCAAAATGGGACACATCCAACGAGCAACAGCAACTGCGTGGATTCAGTTATATTGACTCCTTTGGCCTGGTGCAACTTTAGAATCATAGAATCGTAGAATCACAGAAGGGTTTGGGTTGGAAGGGGCCTTTAGAGGCCATCCAGTCCAACCCCCTGCAGTGAGCAGGGACATCCCCAACCAGAGCAGGTTGCTCAGAGCCCCGTCCAGCCTGGCCTTGGATGTTCCCAGGGATGGGGCATTGACCACCTCTCTGGGCAACCTGCGCCAGGGTCTCACCACCCTCATCATAAAACATTTCTTCCTTATATCTAGTCTGAATCTACCCTCTTTTAGCTTAAAACCATTATCCCTACCCTTTCCTGATGCTTTTCCTCTTCAGTCCCTGCTCCATCCACATGCAAGGACCTGACATACCAGGGAGAAGCCTGCTGGTTCCTTACGAAGAGCTCCAGATCATTTTAAAGCCAGTGGTGTTGTAGGGACAGCAGACTCTTTCCATTGACTTCAGCAAGTTTTGAATAAGTTGCCTGGATACCTAGCTATGTAACACAGCATGTGTGACCAGCCGATAGATATCTATTTAATAAGAAACAGCGCATGGGAAGGGAACTGCCTCGATACCAGTGTGGATTTATAAGACACTGATTGCACTTTGTCATGCCGTTTTGCAGATTGAGGGAATTTGGGGGTTTTATGGTTTACCGGAAGCTGATAGCAGAGCCATGGCAAAAAATCAAATACAACACCCATGGCAGTCCTTCACAGGCAAAACTGCCTTATAAATTAGGATCTAGAGAAATTTGTGATTTTGCCTTGGAATTCCTTTAGAGTGAAATGTTTTTGCTGGGTCAAACCACAGAGAAAAAATTATGCTGAGACTCTGTGATGAATGAACAATTGCTTGTAACAATTAAAACCAAACATACGCCCAAGCAGGTACACATACCATGCCAATAGCTCTGTTATTTGCCATCTCTCCTTTTCTGTTTGTATCTTTTACCATAATCAGCTACAGAAGAAGGGATTACAGTAGATGTGGTTACATGTCCCACCTCCTGCTGGGGGTTCAGAGACCTGCAGAGATATGGTGTGACCTTGGGCACTCACATGGCTGATAAAACCCTGCTGAAGCCAGAGCTGGTCACGCTCAGTTGTTGTTTGGATGTGCCAAAGAGAGACTCTTCCATGGAGGATGGATGAATGCCCCCAGGAAATGTCGCCATATGAGTGCTCTGGTCTTTCTGGTCAGACCCCTACATGTCCCTGACCCATTCCTGCAGCACGTGGTGTGTGGGACCACAGAGCTGGGTGGTGCAGCATCGTCTGTTGCTCTCACAGCCTCCAACATGAGGATTACAGCCCAGCCTAAGATATGTCTGCAGGAGATATTGGGGAGCTGTGCCCAAACTCAGCCAGTTGCCCAGGGTGCCATGTCCTCGCTGGGATGCATCCCGACCTTGGCCTGAACTGAGTGCTCATGGGAAGAGAGGCATGAGGGAAGGCAAGGAGCAATAAGAGAGGAAGCCTCCCCAGGGGAAAATATCTTTTTGCTCTTAATTAGAGAGAAAATACGCTGTTTTCTTTCCTGCACAACTTCTCTGCTGACCCTCTTGGCCGGACTCTACCCAGATCAGAACATGCCTGAGAGGTCTGGGGTGGGGGAGTCGTGAGTGGTGGTGGTGCACAGGGAGGCACCAAAACTGTGACTCAGAAAGGAGCAATACTTCTTCATGGCGCTTGGAGGTTATTTGTAAATCATTTCCCTGGGAATAAACACAAGCGCCAATGCTGCGAGATCCTGCTCAGCCTTGGGAGAAAGAACTGGTCTTCGTGTTCTGAATTCAGACCCCGATTATTTTTTTTTCCTTCAAGCTCAAAATATTTCTTAATAATAATCAAGGGAGAAACAATGACCCATTCATGGGTACGTTCAGCTCTTCCTTGTCCGAGGGCCAAATGGGCATTGCTCCCGAGAACTGCGCTAACTCGAGGTTCGGCAAACCCAGGTGCAACACCCTTCTCTCCTGGGGATTTCCAGTCTAACCCTGAGCCAGGTAATTGGGTAGCTAAATCCCTTTAAAAGTCTGGCCCTTTTCCTCAGTTCCCTCACTGTAATTCCTCCTCTCACAGGTGGGTTGTGAGATTAAACACATGAAAGACTTGGAGGCACCAAATGCCGCGTGATGAGACCCATCTGACAGAGAGATCAGCTAACCGCGTGGAGCAGAGGGCAGCCCAAGCTAGAAAATGCCTTAGATTTTTCTACCCGACAGCAGGATGGCTTTGTGGATAATTGATTTCCCCCTCACAAGGCTTGAAGAATATTTTTAGGGAATGCAAACATTTTTGTTTTCACTACCTATTTTTCTTTCCTCCTCAAATAAATGGCTTTTCCTACACACGGGCTGGCCAGCTGCTCTGAAAAGTCAAGAAAAAAATCTCATTAACTTTCCCAAAGCCTTAATTGTCCCATTTATTTCAAGGCAGTAGGAAAGCCCATCTTTCAGTGGCTCCCTCGCCCTGCTAACAACTCACCGTAATCCTTTTCATAATCCCCAGGAATGCCGATCGCTCCAGCGGAGTTTGATTCTCCTTGCTGATGAATTGCAGGGTATTTTATATCCTCTTGTCACAAAACCGTTCTTCTGCCTTTACTCTTTCAGCAAGGAAAGTCACTTTTATGTTACCCATCAGGCCTTCCCCCACCATCAGCGATCTTTTTCTCTTAGGTACACAAAAGCAAATGTTCTGGAAGCTCTTTAAAATACCTGAGCAACTGGTATTAAATGAGCCATTTCCTGTTGTTCTAACACTTTTTTTTTAAGCTAAGAAGTTATCTTAGCTTGGTATGTTAAGATAGTTGCATGATCTTCTGTGTTTGTGTGGATAAACATTATCTCAGCTCATTCCTGAGCTGATCAAACTGATTTTATAAACAGCCTTTCATAGTGGAAAAAGGTTTGGGTTTGGTTTTTTTTTCTTTCTATCCACGAGTCTTCTAGGCTGAAGTTTGGCGGACACTGGCATGCGGGAAAACTACTGTATGTGTGTTTGCATTGCAGTAACTGCAAATCTGTCCATTTCAATCTTTTTTGAGTTAGCACACTGGGCAAAGTAGGTGGTTTTGAAATGACCTCATCCCAGGATCTCGGCAGAAAACAGCCCGCGTACATAGCTGAGTCTGGAATGCGAGCGGGACCTCATTCATAAACTTCCTTACCATTCCTTTACACTCAAAGGCAGGAATAAAAATCAGCCAAAACAAGCAGAAATGGTGTTCCGGAGTTAGCCAAATGGGAAAATATATAGATGCACTTTTTTATTTTATTGTATTATTGAATCGGAATATTTTTAACCATCTGTAGGAGACTTTCTGTGGTCATTCATTCGTGTTCTCTGTTGGATTAGACTAGAAACTTTATTAAGTCTTTTTCTTTTCTTTTTTTTTTACTTTTTTTGTGATAACACCTCTATTTTCTACCACCTGCACTGTGCCACGGAAAATACAGAGCTTGAAAAATGTGTTATAAACAAGGGATGGTATGAAAAGACTATAGCTCGGAGAAGAGGCATTAATACAACTACAGGGTGGTTTTTTTTTAATTAAAGCTATTAAATAGCAGGGAGGCAAAGCAATTAATTTTTGCACTTTTTCTGAACAAAAGCACCTAAGGACATCCTGAAAAGGATGACCTAAGGACATCCTGAAATAGGGAGGCAGGTTATATGCTAGCTGTGAACAGTAGGTATATATACATGAGACTACCCTGCTGTGCTGGAGCGAAGATGAAATTCAGTCTGCGAAATCTGCCCTGGAGACTCCTGACCTCTCAGCCTGATGCCCTGGTGGCATTGGCTCGAGGTCACTGAACAAGGCACTGGCAAATCTGGGGTCCTCAGGCGTTTCCCCAGGGGGATGCAGCATTATTTGGGCACATTTGGAGCCTCAGCCAGATGTGATCTCCACCATGCTAGGCAATGGTTTCACTGCTTTTAAGTCCCTCTTGTCAGCTCGGCAGTAAAGTTGGGCTGGATGATTATTGCAGTCACTGGAAGAATTTTCTGTGGTCTAATATAAGTGCAACCAAGGAGCTTTGGCATGTGCCTCCAGCAACTTGGATTTGCAAGTGGTCTTACTTTTCAGTGCTGGGCACTCCCAGGAGGAACTTAGTTTCCAAGAGAAGATGACAGTGGGTGTATTCACTCCAACACAGCTGTAGGTACAGTACAAACACACAATTAGAGGCAGTTCCTGCCCTGGAGAGCTTGGAGCCTAAATAGACAAACAGATCATCTCCAGATGGTAGGGACTTAGGTTGAGTTGGTGGGAGAGCGAGTGAGTGCGTGGCACTTCTGCTGGATGCAGGCAGATGGTCAAAAGGCAAGGGGAGAGATAAGTGCTTTAGGTGTTGCGTAAAAATGGGGGTCTCGGATTTCCTGCAAACAGCCCACAGGGGTGGGGTGAATATGTGGCGATGGCCGTAGGGCTCGTTAATGCAAGTGATGGGAAGAGCTGGAGGAGGGAACAGAGGGGACAAGGAAGGAAGTCCATTTATGGCAGCTTCCTCTGAAATGCAGGGGGGATGCCACCACGTGTCAATGCCTGGTGGTGAAGAATGGGTATGATTTAACTTTATTAGACACTTGGGAATTTGCTGTAGAAAGGAGGTTTGATGGAGAGGGCACGAATTTCAGCCAATCTGTAAATGAATAGTGCAATGGTGAAGAGCTTTTTCACCTTTCACCATCACCAACATGGAGTGCAGGACTCAAGTCTCAAGACCAGAGGGTGGATTGCGAAAGGGCTACTGGGGGATCACACAGACATGTCCATGGAGCAGAAATCCACTGAGGGGAACTACAGGCAGTCATGTCTGGCTCAGGAAGTCCCTGTTCTGCAAATATTTGGGAGCTGAGTAGGTTCTTAGGGGAGGTCGCATAAATCTCATAGTCTTCCCCAGGCCTGTTGAGGTTTTGGTCATTTCCAGAGACGGGACATTGGGCCAGTGGGACCTATGGTCTGACCCACTGGTTTGCTCTTACACTCCTGCTCCCTGTCATTTGCTCTGCCTTGGCCATCTCAGCCTCCATTTTGAGGGAACGCAGCCGAAGTGAAGAGAAGTAACCACCAGCTGCCTGGGAAAACTTCTGAGTATTTATTTCAGACCACAAACACTGTAGGTGGCTCTAAGGTTTGGGAGGATGCAGATGAGAAGGATTTGTGGGAAAGTATTGAATTTCCAGTGGCCAGAACAATAAAGAATAATAAGCGAGAGGCACCTCTCCAAGTAGACGTAGGGCTTCACCAGAGCGGGACAACGAGCAAAGCGTCTACCAGCAGTCAAATGCCACATGCCTCTGTGCTAATTGCAGGAGTTTACCACCAAACGTGGGGAAGCTATAGTATTTAACTTGGCAAGAGGTGAGGTGATTTAACTGGTATAGCAGAGATGTGGTTGGGCAGTATAAATCAATGGGCCACAAATTACACAGGAAATTTGGGTCTAGCTTTCAGGGTTGAGGAAGGTGGGAAGATGAAGGAATTAAAACCTGATACCTTTGAAATACTGCTTCAGAGTAGAGATGACCTTGCCGTAGTGCTTCTTGGGTTTCAAGATTCCATATAAAAAGAGCAGGAATACATGGCAAGTCACCCTTTTCCAAGAGCTATCTGGTGACACAGAGCAAATTCAGAGCAGGCAGTACGATGGGTCTTGTATATTGAAAGTCATGGGAGTAATCCCAGTTCTTTGGATGAAAAATAAAATATACTGAGTTAGGGTGATTTGGATATGATGTGGTCACCTAGGCCATCACCTGCTCTTTAGCTGGGTTAAATTTCTAATTGAGGTATTAATTAGATGAGGGCTCTTACAAGCTGTAGCTGGAGTGAGACCTATCAATGCGTTCACCTGACAAAGTAACTGGCTCAACTCATGGGCCATGTCAAGGTACATTTAGAATCTTCTGTATGCACTTGGACACTACCAGGAAAACTTTGGTCTGTTAGAAATAGGAGTTTAACCTATTTCTAAAATGGTACTCACTGTCTTCAGACTTCTGTAAATTCATTATTTTAGGCTAAGAAGGAATCACTATGATCAACTAAATAAGATTTTGCAAAACAGAGGTTATAAAGCCAATAAGGTCAGCACGGAGGTTTAGAGCATCTCCTTTGGAAAGACATTCAGTTTCATTTAAAGACTCCGCATAGCTGAAAATATTTCACTCTAGACAAATGGAAAAAATGTGTACCTAGTTTCTGGTCAGAATTTGTTTAGCTGCATTTTCTAGTTAATGGAACTTCTTTGTTTGTTTGTTTGTTTGTTTTTCTTCTAGTTTATTTAGCTTTCTGTCTAGTCCATAAACCTATTCCACCTACTCCAGATTGAATTTCCAACTGCTTTGTGATTTGATTAAGTTGAGCTAATTCTCATCAGATGATTTGAAACAATCTGATCCAACTTCTTCAGATACCTTGGCAGTTGCAAACTGATCTCTACCTACTTGCAACTGCCTAGGATCACTTCTGATAATTCATATCATCTGTGATGCCTTTAGGGACTGATCCAAATTCTGCTAAACCAGCATAAAGGCTCCCCTTGATCTAACAGGCTTTGGACCAGCCTCCAATCTCTCCAAAACAGCAGGTCATATATCTGACTAAAGGTAAAATGTTTGGCTACGTGCCTACAAAATGCATTGTAATACAAGCTGGGGATAATCAGAAGACAAATTTTGTGTATGTGCAAAGTATTAGTGCCCTTAATGATAAAATGTTCATGCTTGACATAATTTTTGGATAAGGCTTGAAAACGGCAGGCTCGAGCTACTTTTCACATGGGAATACCTTGCAGGCAGTAAAGAGCAGATGGAAAAAATCAGCGTAAAAGGAATGAAGTGCTCTTCATGCTACTGCCATTTTGTTATTAACTGTTTGCACCTAAACAGGTATCCTCACAATGCAGGAGAAACTTTTCCTAAGGGAAGAGGCCATGCTGAGTAGAGCATATTGAGTTGTCAGATGAACCCATTCAGGGAGCATCACTGGGCAATCAGCTGGTCCTCCCTCAGGAGATGCTTCATTCCCTTTCCTCCTTGAAAACAAGCAGAGCGCCAAAGACAGGAGAGCAGTGTGGTCCATTTGCCTGTGCAGCAGGACACAGTGAAAGCAACCTGGTACCTGGCTGATGTCTAAGGGAGATCATTCTCCCACCAACTTTGGCAAGATCCAGATCAAACTGGAGACACCAAGCAGGATGTCCCATCTCGGCTCCCGCATCAACACAGCTCAGTACAGCACCCACCTGTGGCCTGGGAAGGGGTCCTTTTAACCACTGCTCAGCTGCAGGCAGCCTTGAACACCTTGAGCCATGGAAGTGCCTCAGAAGCAACCACATACCAAAAGGTGCGCTGTACATGGATTTCGGGGCATAAACAGAATTTAAGACCTGCCATCTAAATAAAAGCTCCTCTGTAAATGCCCACACACTGCAGCATCATCCCTGTCCTTAGATTGAACACTACCCGCTCCCACTGACTCCTGTGGTACCCCAATGGTGCTCTCTGCTGTGAATGAGGACAGCAAACGGCACTGTGCTCACAGGCAGGCACCTGAGCACGCTGGGAGATGAACGGTTTTGGTCTCCCCAGAGCCTGCCTAGCTGTACAACAGCCTGAGGACTTGTGCCTGGTGATGCTGCAGTGCAGGCTGCAGCACCTTCACGAGGTGCAAGACTGAAACCACAAAGTAATTCAGTCAAGAGAGCATCAGGACAGAAGGAAATGGTGGTGGAATACAGAAAAGGTCTGTCCACACCGCAGCACTCCGTTCATATTTTTGGCAGTGCCCTTTGTATCAGCAGCAATGCCTAATCACTAAACAAACGGGATGAAAAAATCACTTTGTGATATAGATGGGCTAAGAGAAGCATATTTTTAAACCAAGGTATAAGGTGTATAAGGTATAAGGAGTTTTTCCAGAGGGCTGTCTTGTCCGGGGCCCAGATGACTGCATGGGGCAAACAGGTCTGCTCCCTGCTCCTGACGTGCACATCTCCTGCAAAGCTTACACGGCTGTCACAAAATGCTCCAGTCCTCTCCTGCACCCCAGCAGAAGGTGGCACAGTGCCGGTAGCTGCCTTACCCATGGTGTCACCTCATGGGGATGGGACATTTTGACAGTGAAAGCGGTTCTACACCGGGGGTTTTGCCCACTATTTGTTGGCTAGAGGTTTGCTTTTTTTCACACGCCCAACGAGCACAGACATGTTGAACTGACCTGGTCAATGTAGTGCAAAACTATAGTTTAAACTTGGTGGCACTGCAGGTTTCTGTCCTGTTTAATTTTATGGCACATTCCCAGCTAATTCAAAACTAAAAGAATTCATTACAAATCTGAGCTTTTGCTACCATTATTGATTTTGATAGTGACACCAGTTTGAAAATCTCTAGTCCAGTATGTTTACTATAAGTGCCCAAAGTCATACTTGCTAAATTTCCCTTTCTTTCCCCTGTGAGCTCCTTGTTTCACTCTTTAATATACTATAATCCCAGCTATAATCAAACTCTCCATTGTGCAAAATGCAGCAAAAAACCCAAACAACCTTAGGGAAGCCAAAGAAAGGCTATCTCTGCTCTACCAAGGAAAAGCAAGGTCCAAAAGGATGAAGTGAATCACCTTGGGTTGCTCCAGGACTTGAGAGCAAAACATCTCTGAACTGCATCCTTCATCTACAGAACCGTTTCCCTTGGATCAGTCCTGGAGCCATCTCATCTCCCAGGAATGCAATATTCTTCTTAGAAGCACAGTATGGATAAGCTGCTGGGAACACGCTGCTTGGGAGAACAAGGAGACATGGGAGTTCTTAGCAAAGCTGGAACAGCCAGTGTTTCACAATGACGTTATTCTCCCCTTTAGTCTATTTACTGATTTCTCAAAAAAAAAATAATAAAAAAGAAGTCTATTATTTTATCCTGGTCCTGCAGCTTCTTATGCAACATGGCAGGTTTTCAGCTTTGTGCTCTTTCTGATCATCCAGTCACCTCCACGTGCTCCTGCAGGAACAGCCACATGGGACTGTAGACGAGTCCTTCACCTGCACTGTTGCATCTCCAGCAGTGACTTGTAATCACACTGCTCCCAAGGAAAATATGATCAAATATCTGAGGAATATCTAGTATGTCTGGTATTTTTGCCATTCCAGCTCCCATTTAGTGTTGTGTAAGTGCCTTAATGCAATATCATAGATGTTTCTTGCCTTCTTGTCATCTGTGTAGTACACCGGATTGGTTGACGTCTGACTTCATGAGATACATTTTTGATCCTTCGTTGAACCCCGCTAAGTAATGCTTACTGCATCTCAAGCAACTGTGAGTATAGGCATGTATCATTTAGACACACAAGACTGAAAAGTAGTTATTGGCTCCTCTAACCGTCATAGAAAAAAAAATTGTTGCTGATTTTTATTCCTCTACATGCCCTTAGCCCCTGGCCATAGTCACCGAGACCTGGGTTCTCTCCGTGTGGGCACTGAACTGGGATCTGGAGCAATAGCTGAGTTGCCTCGAGCACCCACTTCCGTCAAAACAGAGATATTAGAACCTGCCAGGAGTGAAGATCTGACCAGCCCCTGGAGAAAGAGCTCTTGCTTGCATTTCATGAGAGGCAGAGCTTAATTCAACTAATGTAGGCGCCTCAGTTCAAGTGATTTTGGGTAGCTTTGGGCCAAAGTGCTGTTGGTTTTCACTGTGTGCAAGGAATCAGGGCACAGACTTCCTGTGTTTTTGTAATGGTCAGATTCCTAACACCTCTGCCCACCCAGGGAAGGTATGCTTTACATGCCAGTCTCCTGCAAGGTGAAACATCCTGCCAGTAAAAGCCTGGCAGATGACTCTATTGTTGGTGCAACCCAGCCCTCCCACTTCTCTGGGAGCACAGAAGAACTGAGTGGAGCCTTCCCTCTCAAGAGAAAACATGCAATGCTAAATCATCTCCCATACAAGAAGACAGAGCACAGATGCTGGTGTCTTAAGGAGGGAGTACACTCAGATTTATTAGGTATATCAGCAAAGCCTGAGCCCAGCTTGACCTTATCAATAAGCAAACCCCCCGCCTGCAGGCTCTGATCCTCACCTCACCTTCTGCTGTGGTATTTCACATGCAAAGTTTAGGAAAACCCAGTCCAGAAGAAGACACATAAGAATACTCAAACCTTCAGGAGGTGATATTATATCACTGGAGTGTGCCAAAGGCTGAAATAAGAGGAGATACTGTATGACTACCTGGGGACATGGAAGGAACGACACTGCAGAAGTCCGACATGGAAAGAGCATGTATATTGCCTTCCAATAAACACAAAGGTTATTTTGTGTCCAAATCAACCAAGAGAGAAGATGGGGTATGTCCCGCTTGCAAGAGAAATGGAGATATTTGTATTATTTACAGATGTGCTTTATACTGCAGGTTCCCTAGGAAGCATCCTCTTATTTCATAAAAGAAAAATTCCTTTTCTTTGAACTTCATGAAATATCAAGTAGGCTGAAGCACTGGGATATGAATTTCAAACACAATAGCTATTGCTATTGATTCTGCTTGCTTAGAGGGGCAATCTCACACAGCAGTGTCCAGAAGAACAGTGTATCTGCCAGTCAGTCATGGTGGGAAGAGCTAGGGCTTACCACTTTAACATGTGCTGAACAGTATCTTATTCCACCAGTGGCTCTTGTTGCAGCTCTCCTTGTTTGCTGAAGGTCTTTTGAATATAGAAATACACTGGCCTTCGGTGGCTGTCTGGCAGCTTTTCCTCCATGACATCAAGCAAGCGATTTGAATTCTTCCTAATTTCTGATATCTCGAATACGACTCCTAAAATTTTATCGAGTTGTTGTGAGATACTGTGTGAGGTACTCAAGAAAGCATCTTGGCTCAGGGGAAGAGAAACATTCTTAGATTTTGAAGAACTGTTACTGTGAATGCACACAATAAAGCAGAGAGGTCAACAAAACCCACACGACAAACATCCAATAAATATTGATGAACAGCAGGTACTTTTTCAGAAACAGAAACCAAGTCATAGGCAAGCAGACAGCCTAAATTCACGAGCTGAGATAAACTCAACGCAGAAGTTGACCTGTCTTGATCACAACCCAAGGAGGAGTTTTATCAGATGTGTTTAAACAAATCCCTTTTGCTATTTCTGACTTGTGTCAAGGGAAAAATATATTTTGCCCCCAAAAGAAAAATCTTAAGTTGTCTTCTAAACTCGCCAGTAAATCAAGAAGAGCCAGAGACCTCAGCTTTGCGGCCGCTAGCCTTCCTTCTCTTTGCTAGACTGCCAGGAGGTCTAAGCTTTCTGGGGGCTTGTGCTTGGGCAGAGCAGCAGGACCAGCGCTGAACGTGGGCCATGCGATGCAAGGGCACTTTGAGGAGGCAGGCTGCTTACCAAGGTCCCAAGTGGGTGGCATGATCAGGATCCTCTCTCCCCATGCAGGCTGCTCATCATGGCACTGCGTGCATCCCACAGCTACCACTGCCTGTGGTCCCTCTGACTCCAGGAGGGCAGCACCAGCACGCGCAAGCCAAGGACTTACCTTGCTCAGCAGCAGATTTCAAAGTATTTTGATATAAAATCAGTCCCACGATAGACTGTAACACCCGCAGACTCTGGCATGGAGCTGGAAAGGGCCAGACCAGTTGCACAGCTAGCTCCATGCAATAACAGAAGTTCTCTCATTTCAAGGAGAATAGAAGATCAGTCAAGACACAAAACCCAGACCCAAACCACCCTGTTACTTCTTGTCTTTCTTAGTGGAGACTCACTCAGTGGAGTGCAGGGAAGGTGGAATGGAAGTGAATCATCTTTGCAGATGTAATGAATTTCTCCAGGCAGCAGAGCTGGTGGCTGCAAAGATATTTTCAGATATGATCACCTGAAATAATCACCAATGAAATGCAGAAGGGGAAGAGCAACGGCATAGCCCTACCTTGTACTAGCACAAAGTCATGACCATGGTCACAACCATGTGCCCTGACCTCGTGTAGGTGAGGACCGCATCCATCCCACCCTCTGCCATTCGGAGGATGTGGCACTAGTGCTCTACCCCTTAGGCAGGGCTGCATCTTTCCAAGATTACCCCAAACTCCTGTTTTCCCACCCTGTAGTGCTCATCCCAGATTAGGTACATTCAGACTGCAAAACAGCCTTCTGCAGAGTGTGATTTTGTAAGACTCAGCCACTACACTCAAGCAAACTTTCGTTGCCTCTGACTTAAGTTCACAGCTATAAATAGGGTCTTTCATAAGGTGGCGCCTGCAGAAGAAGTTCTGGCACAAACAGTTTTTAACATTTTGAATGAGTGGGGTTTGATGGGAAGCCTGTTGCCTGTCTGGCTTGGCAAACTCCACAAACCTGTTTGGGTTTAAACATCCAGATATCCAGCGGAATGAACTGTTAGCCTGGCTGAGACCATTTCAGCTTATTTCATAAGTGACTTAGACAGATGTTTAAAGGATTTATGTAAGGTTGGCTGAAGTCAAACACAGGTGTAAGAGATGAAAGGGGAATGGGAAAAATGCACTGTGATGATCATTTTTCCATTTCTGTATTTTTTTTTCCCCTGGCTGTTGATTCTAGTGCCCTTTCCATGCAATGTCTGTGCTGTGAGTCACTGAGAAAAAAAAAAACCAAACTATTTTTATTTACTACCAGTAAGGAATGAGGTTTTACACAAAACTGTGCTGTAGCTGTGCTCTCTTCTGTTTCAGCTATGCAGTTTATTTTTGCTCTACTTCAGCTGCTTTTTGCTCACAAGATGGGCTGAGCAGACATTGCCACTCTGAGGAAGGGGAGAAAATGAAAGGTGTAGAAATTCACTGCAGCCTGCTCATTATTTGCCTTTCCCAGCATGTAGTACATGAGTTTCATGCCTGCCTGTGCCAGTCTGGCTTCTGGATGTCTCCAGTGGTTATAACACAAGCCCTCACCTCTTGTCATGTGGTTCTGGTGCTCAGACCAAGGTGGGTCAGCACAAAGCAGCTGTGTTGTGGTCCTTTAGGAGCCTTCCCCAGCTAAGCATCACTTGCAACCTTCCCCCAGGGCACCGCACATGAATTTCATCCTTGGGAAGTACTACCTCGCATGAGGTCCTCTGTCCCAATCCCAAACGCTCGGCACCCACCGCCGGGAAGCTTCGGTGGAGAGGGACAGGGTGGAAAAAGCAGTCGGGGCCCTGGGGTGGACCGAAGCGGGTGCCCCGAACCATCCGTCTCCGAGGCAGCGTGCATCCCCACACTGCTGGAGCCTCTTCAAGCAGCATTTGTAAGATAAACACAGCCCAGCCCACTGCTTTTCCAAACAACATGCCGTATCTCATCCCAGCCTGCTAATGGCCACCGGAGTCAACAGAGGGGCTCTCTGTTGACTCTAAAGTTGCCTTGGGATTAGGCCTTAAAATAGCACCCACAAATACCCTGTAAGCATCTGTGATCCCATCCAAAAAACAATTACTCCCTCTTGGCTCTCCGGGTGTGTGAGTCAGTGCTCCTTGGCGTGTTTCAGACACATCCTAGGCACAGTTCAGGTCTGTAGCCCTGAAGTGGCGATGGATATTTCATGGGGACATTTCAGTGCCTCATCTGCCAAACCGTAACCCAGAAGGCAAAGGCAAACCCCTGGGGTACACCCATCCCTGGGTGAGCTATTGAAATGCATTAGTTGGCAGCACCGAGAGGGTGTCTCTAAAGACGCCAGGGCTAACCGGGGGTGGTGGAGGGACGGTATATGTTGTTGCACCCCTCATTCATGTATCTCCCCTTTGCATTTTGCATTTTGCATCTCACATTGGCACCTTTACAGAAAAATCCTTTCCGTGACGGTGCAAAGCACAAGGAGGGAGATGGAGAGGGCGTTCATCCTGGAAATGCTTGCAGGAGAAGCAAGGGGGAAGAAAATGTAGCTTGCAGGCAAATCCTCAGTGATCATTCCCCCTTGTTAATTATGGAGTCGTTACCTCCCCAGAAGCCACAGGTGAAGGCAGAGCAGCCCTGTCCGCTGCAGCTGGCAGGGAGGGATGCGAGGCACTGGCCGAGGCTCAGCAGCCCATTGAAGGTCGGCAGCGGAGGCGGCGGCAGAGCCAGGAGCTGAGCTCACATCTCCCGGCTCCCCAGCCAGTCCCCGACCCACAGGGCCATTTTTTCCTCTCCGTTCTGCCTCATTAGCACTAGTAAGCACTTCTGTCATCAGGGACACGCACACTCTGGTGGGGAGTGTAGCAGAAATGCCTATTAATAAATGATATAATACTTTCCAGTTTTCAAGGCTCTCTGTGGTGTCCGCTCAGCAGCCCTGGCTGCTCTTTTATTTACACCCTCAGCCCTGCCAAACCTGTTGTTTGCCATCACCTGGGCTTGCCCAGAGACATACTCGGCTGCTGAAGGATTGCCTTGAGCTGGCCACGCACGCAGCCCCGGGTGGGACCCGGGAGCAGGCAACGCTGGTGGTGCGGCAGGCATGGAAGGAGGGGGAGCCGGCAGGGAAGGGGCCCTGGGCTGTGCCATTTGGCATTGCATGGGAGGAGAGGGGCAGCTTTATAACAAATGTTTTGTATTAGCCCTGAAAGCCTCCAGCCCCGGGCTGGGGATCCATCTGCAAGCATGGAGCTGGGGCGGGCACTCGCCCGGCACGTCTCAGAGTTATTGCTTCATTCTCCTCACAACAATGTCGCACAACGGGACGTGTTTTATGGGGACATTAATCCACACAGCAATGGCCTTAATGTATCTCACCACCCGAGGTGTGTATTAGCTGCCTCTATAACATATAACCCAGTGGGTTTTATTGCTATTGCAGCATAAATCCTGCGGTTTAGAGCCTTTTAAAACTCTCCTGTTAAGCTCTACCCTTCCAGGTCCCAATCCAGAGGACGGTGGAAAAATACCAAACCCCCTCACCCTTACACCATCTCTCCGTTGATATGCTGTTGGTTGAGGCTTCAGAGACATCGGAGCTATTCTGTATTTCCCATAGGAAAACAACGATAACGAAGAGATTCAGTATGTTATTCCTTTTCTATTAATGTTATGGCTATGCAGATACTCAGTGTAATGCTTTTATGTTGTCTGCCAGGACACCGAGCTCCACATTTAAGACCTCTGTGCCGCCAACACCTGAGTTGCTGTCACCCTTTGCATCCCTGAAAGTCAGCTGGGAGCTGCTCCCCTCTGTCTCTCTAGCCCTTGCTGATTCTGCTCCTATGAGGAGAGGTAAGCAGGGAGGGAAAGAGTGCTTTGCTCTTAGGAGGTATTTATATTGTCAAGACAGAAAAAAAACCACCCCAAAACATCAAAGCAAATGTTCTGGTTGTTAAAACAGTGATAAAAATCATCAGGGGCTCTCATCTGGCCTGTGTGCCATCTGTGTGGCACCTGTGGCATCACGGTGCCCCAGAGCCAACCTGCTGTAACACAGGGGTCCAAGCCACAACGCTGCTTTTTAGGTGCAGCTGCAAAAGTCCACTTGAGAACTGCCTCCCCCGCCTGTTTCTAACCCTTTCTTTTTCCACCAAACTCCTCCATCTGCTGCATAAGGACCGTGTAGACCCCCGTGTCTGCCCTCAAAGGGTCACTGGGTTTTTTCCCTCTATGCCAAGCCGTCTCCTTTTGGGAAGGTGACACACTATGGCCATAAGAGAGTGTGTTTTGGCTCCCTCATGCTCTTCTTGTGCTTGCCTCGCACACCTGGGTCCATCCCCCCTTGCTGAAGGACAACCCAAAGCATTCCTCACACTGGAGACCTCCCCACTGAAAAGTAATTTCCTTGCTGAGGACCAAACTGCATTAACTCATTAAGCCTGCACATCTTGACCCAGCTGCCACTCTTGAAAAGGTCCCCACTTAGCATTTGACAAGAATGTCAGCAATTCGGATGCTTAATGAAACCTGGGAAGGGCTTGTCACTCTAACCATGCTAATAGCTAAATGTCCTGTCCCTCTGCACCCCGGCCAATGCCACGGTGCAGGATGCTGCCCTCTCCCTGCAGTGGAGGCAATAGTGGCACCAGCCACATAGCAAAGGCTAATTTGTAGATATGGATGAAAGACTTGGTGTTAAGAAGGTGGGTTTGGAGGATTTGACTGGTGGGACCCATTGCGCCCTGGACTCCCCAGATGAGCAGGACAGGCTTTTGGGATCATGCCATAATACTAACACTAACAACAGTGGTAAAAGAGATGATAACAATTTGCTTTGGCTCATCTATGACAAACACTGGCATTAGTTCTTTACAATTCTTTGTCACGCTGAAGGAAAGCTTTAAGAAACAAAATGGTTACCCATTAAACAAATCACCTGGCAACCCTGACAGAGAAGGCTTCTGCCTGAGACAGACATTAGCTCTTATCCCAATAGTTACCTTTAGGCTGGTGGCCACTTGGCTCAGAGAGGCCAACTCAAATTGTCAGAAAGCCATAAATTTTAGGATGATCCGGTTTTCATGTTAATGAGAACACCACGGCCCCAGATGAAATCTCTCATGGGCAGTGTCCACAGGGGGATCTGGTTTTCTTCCTAGGACTTTCCATCCTGGAAGGACTGGGACTTGGTGACCAGACCCAGGGTCTCCAGTAGACTGGCTTTTGGGGGAGGTGGCTAGCCCCAGTAGTGGTGACCGCTGCTAAACTGGTGGCAAGAGATCCCAAAGAGCAGGAGGCAAGACAAACTCACCAGTTCCAGCTTGCATGACTAAGGAGAGCAGGAGACCTTCCACTGGCATTTTACTTGAGAGATCTCCTACCTTAATACAAACATCTTTTCTCTACATGAACAATTACTGGATTTGTCATAGCCAGTTCATGGGGAGCTTTTCTGAGCGTGGAAACAGGATTCAATCAAATAACACCACTTAGCTGTCCCCATCAGCTTTAAGAGATGTTGTTTGAAGGCCCCATCACACAGAGAGAACGTGAAACACATCTGATGTCTGAAACCTATCTTCAGAGTTCCCTCCAGATGCCAGTAAGCCCGGGTCTGTATTTAACTCTTATTTAAAAGTACTCCTGTGGAGATGAGTAGCACAGATCTTCTCCCATCCATTCTTGAATGGGTTGTAATTGCCAGCATCATGGAGAGATGTCCCACCAGCTTATGAGTATATGCTACAGAATACAATAGTATTCAAGGAATGAGAACATTTCTCCCACTGCTGCCCCTTGGGATACAGAGGAGTCACCATACTAAATGCAGTTCTTCTCTGGCTGGAAAAAAAATCCTGAGCAACTGCAAGACAATAGACAGACAGGCCTTGTTGTCTCTCCTTACTTTCAGGAGACGTGTGTGGTAGATATGTGAGGCTTTTCTTGCTGCACACTGAACTGGCAGTGTCACAGGAAGCTGATTTCTCCTCTGCTCTGTGTCCAAAGATGATTTTGGAACCTAAAATCTCACTTCACCCATGAACAAAAACATTTTGTGATGGCCAGCTTGTTGTAGTGCTGGGTTAATGGAGATGTGTGTGCTTATCTCTTTTGGTTATCAGAGTGACATAGTTTCTTTACCTGTCATGGAAAACTCATTGACAAAGGAGGAAGGAAATGAAGCTGCAGTTGACTGATGAAGTGCTTTGCATGGCTCTGCTTCCCACTGTTTCAGTCTTGGTCATTGACCTTGCACAACGACTAGGAAGGTGAAACTGTCCTGGCGTTCAGACACAGTCTCACATTAGCCAAGAAGGCCAACAGGATGCTGGGTTGCATCAAAAAGGGCATCGCCAGCAGAGAGAAAGAAGTCATTATCCCGCTCTACTCAGCGCTTATCAGGCCACACCTGAAGTGCTGTGTACAGTTCTGGTCCTCGGTGTACAGAAAGGATGTGACAGGCTGGAAGGGGTCCAGAGAAGGGCCACCAAGATGATCGGAGGACTGGGAAGCCTGCCATATGAGGATAGGCTGGGAGAGCTGGGTTTGTTCAGCCTCGAGAAAAGGAGGCTCAGAGGGGATCTCATCACCGGGTACCCGTACTTAAGGGGTAGTTACAAAGAAGATGGAGACTCCCTTTTTACACAGAGTCACGTGGAGAGGACAAGGGGGAATGGACACAAATTGCTCTTGGGGAGATTCCAATTGGNATTTCAGCTAGGTGTGCACTTGCATCCCACTCTCAAATGGCCACACCATGCATGTTGCCCTTCAGTATTTTGCCAAATATTCTTAATACAGGCCAGAAAAACTGCAGAGAAATAGCTCTAAAGAGCCTCATCCTCCTCAGAAAATTATGTCAAAAATACTCCAAGAAGCAGGATAGAATAGGAGACAGTTACTTCCAAAGTCTGGACAAAAATAAGCTTTAGGCCTTGAGGTACAATAAATCTGTTGCGGTATCTTTAACAGGGAGCAGGCTTGTGGAAGACAACCAGCAGCACCAGGGCTCTAGGACTGAGAGTTGGGCTCATCTTTGCAGAAACCTCTTCCAGCTGATCTCATTGTTACACCACCTACTGTGGTCAGTGAGGAGGACATCCCAGTTCAATTGGTTACCTTGGATAAATCCTCCTCCAGGCCTTCAACAGTGGGAAAAAACCCGATGTATCTGAATTAAGGAAACTCCTAACCTTCTGCTACAGGGGAAAGGTCCCATCTTCACTGTCACAGAGCAAATGGTGTCACACCAGCAAACACATGTACTCACCCCACTAGGAAGCGGAGAAAGGAAGGTCACACAAGAGGTATGGTACCGGTGAGCATGCTCAGGTCTGGTAGCTGTGGGGTATAACGAGACCCTAAACCAAGCAGAACCTAAATCTTAGCAAGAATTAGGAAGCAGGTGGTTAAATACAGAGATGTAAAGGCAGCTTGAAGTCATGTTTGCTGTTGTGAAAGGCCAACCATTTAGCAGATACCAAGACTTTCAGGGCTTTCCAGCATGGCCCAAACCCAAGATCATCCCAACACATCATTGAAGACCTTTGGCACAGAAGTACCAAGAAAGGTAGAATCAGCCTTGCTCTATTATCGTCAGGTTTTTACCTCTTGCCAAATTCTGGCTTGGTATCAGGGAGCTGAGCCAGGGGATACTTTGGTTCGGGGCTGGTTGTGACTAAAGCTCTAGCTCAAGCCATTCTGGTTAAGCATCATTCAAAGCTCAGGTTTGGCTGGGCTGTGGTTCAAGACGAAAAGCCACTGCTCCAGAAGGTTGTGCCTCCTGCGGGACGTGGCTGCTCACAAAGTGCATGGGATCACATGGGATGTAAGAGTGGATTTTTGGGGCACTTGTCTGTGAAGGAAGGACTGTGTAGTTTTTGTTTAGTCTGGTTATAAATGTCATACGTTATATATCCTTCACCATTTCCTTGTAAGACCCCTTCGCTAATGGATATCTGCACCAGGAAACTTTTGTGGCTAGACAGCCAAAATTTTACCTTCTTCACTTTCAACCCTTCCTTATAACTCTGTAATTCCTCAGGATTTATGTCATTCCAATATTTGTTTCATTCTCCCCTAGTTGCTGCTAGCCAAGCCAGTGATATTTCATTTATTTTAATCTTTCTTCCAGAACTTCCACTTTTCCAAGCTGAATCTTGATGCCTTTTTTTCCCCCTGATGTTCACCTCATTTGCCAAGGAAAGGCTAAGGCAATATTGCATTATATCCAAAGTGAAAATTATTTTATTAGAGTACCCAACTGGGCTAAAAGAAGAATTTTTCTTAACCAGAGCTGACCATCTGCTTTGCATTTTAGCTTTGATAAAAGTGACAGTGAAAGAAACCTAAGTCACTAACTTAAACTGCTGGCACTGTCTAATTTCTTGGGAAAAAAAAAAGAATTAAATTGAGACTTTTGGGTTTTTTGGTATTGCTGAAGCTACTCGTATATAAGCACCAGCAGTGTCATGCAGCACAGACGAATTACTATTTTGTGTGGAATAACCAGAAGGTATTTTTTTCAGGAACACTTAGATCAGTTACATGCATCCTCTGGTCGTTACCATTTATAATTTTGTGTATAAGGCATTTAAACTTTGAGTTGTGCTGCCCTGTGCGGAGAGGAACGCTTGGCTGAATAAATCTGAGAAACTGTTACATCAGACCTGCAGCAGGCAATTACTAAATATTGAGGGAAATTGCTTCATACATCAGCTGATACATCATGTTATGATTATTTTAATATTAAAGGGAGAAAAATCAATTCAGATAGTTGGGCGGCCATATTAATAAATTATTTTTGGATGCTTCCTACACCATTTGCATTAGCCTTTTTTCAGGGGATAAGATTTCTCTTTCAATTTGGCTGAAGTATTGGCCAACAGAACCTACGCTTGCAAAATATTTGACTGGTGAAAGAGAAGGTAAAATCAAGTGATGGTTATGCTCTTTAGTTTGCATTTTTAAAAACTCACCAAGTTATTTGCAGAATTTGAAGAAATAAAGAGTTTTCTAACCTCTCCATAAAATTTTAATTTTCTTTGTATGGCTGATATTGCTCACTGGAACCGATGTTATCTGTAATATATAATTTTTTCTGTGAAAGGAATATTCCAACCTAATCTTGACAGTGTTGGGGAAAAAAACAAAATAGATAAGACAGTGTAATTAGGTCTCTTTTTAGCCACAAAAAAAAATGTTTTCTAACCCTTTTTAAAAATACTTTTTACTTTTTTTGAGCAACCCTACAATCCACTTCTTTTCTTTTTAGTTAGAAAGAGAGATCAGTTAGGAACACCCACATCACGTCTCTTAGAAATTAGCTCGGCTTACTGGATAGACACTCCTCAGAAAACAGTACTGACAAGAAAGTGCATCAATTATGTTCACATATCAATAACATTAATTAAATGCATTTATCCTTTCGTCTGTATATAAGATGTTGTGACTTTGGGGCTCACATCTGGGTGCAGTGTAACTACACCAAGATGAATATACCTGATAAGGAGGAAGACCTGATGTTTCCACAAGAGGCAAAGGAGATGCCTTGGCAGAGAGGTTCGTGGTTTCTGGTGCATAGCTGGGGTCGAGCTGTGATAAGGGGCCTCAGCATTTCCTCTGGTGGTGGCTCAGGGTGGGAGATGCACGCACAGCTCCTGGCGCTGGTTTCTGTGTCTGCCCAAAGCCACACGTGTGATTTTCCATCTCCTTCACCCTTGGGAACGGAGCCATTTAACCTTTTGCTGCAGAAGGCTCCACAGCCCTTGCCTCCTGACAAAGGAGCCCTACGCACACCCCCTGCCCAGGCCTTGCAGACTTCCCCTGGCCGCTTACCCCAGACCACGGTTTCCCCCATCATCCTTCTCGCCAACCCAGCAGCCGTCTTCCCTCCCCACAGCTCCATTCCCTTTCATCTCCTGTATCTCCTCCCTAACTCATGGGCTACCTTTGATTTTCAAATGCTCATATTCCAGTCCCTCCTTCTCTGGTGGAAACTTTAACAAATGCACCAACATCTGCTATAGTTAGTCATCACACTTAATGTACAGGATATTCCAGCTGGCTTCACTCTCTTTTTATTATGTATTGGAAAGAGGTTTCATCTGCGCTCCTCTGGCTTGGCCAGACATACACCCAGACTCACCTCCACGTGGTGTGGATGCAGCTGGGGTGCCATGGGGTGCCCCTTGGCCACATGCCCATGGCATCCCCCAGTCCAGCACTGCCCTGCACCCCAGCTGCTCTCACGTTTGCCCATACAAGGTGGGACATGCCCGGGCTGTAGGGTCCTTCTTTGAGGAGGTTTGATGACCCATGAAGACAGCCAGAGTTTGAGCAGCTGGTAGATAGACAGATACCCACTGCTCAAGCATTTTCAGAGGCCTGGAGAGATGATCCCTTGCCCTTGCTACCTACGGTGTAGTTGCAAATCACCAGCCTGCATGGCAAGACCTCCTTGCTGAAGGCTCATGTTTGCAGGAAATCAGCCCCTTTCCAAAGCTAAGGGCAGAGCAACCACCCTCCATCCTTGACCCTGAGGAAGGTACTCGGCTCCTTGGCAGAAGAAAGGAGCTGAAAAAATAGAAACCCCAGCCCAAAGCCCACATGTCGTGGAAAGCGTGAGCCAGAATGACCTCAGACACCATCACATGGGCTTCCTCCACAGCAGGTTGAAAACACGAAGGCTGCAAAACTGCGTCATTTGGAGCTGGGGTTGTCGGAGCATCAGGCAGGTGAGGGCAGCTGGGAGGAGAGGGCAAAGCACTGGGTGTGGTCCTGGGCAGGAGGAGAGCAAGCCCCCAAGGAATAAATAAATATCTTCAATTAAAAAAAAAGAAAAAGAGTTTATGAAAAATCTGGTGTTTGGGTGCAAAAATACATGTTACCCTTTTTCTTCCAGCAAACGTTAATCAGTTTTCTTACAGCACCATGGTCTTACAGCTGATCAGGCACATGTTAAGTGTTGGCGGTCACTGAATGGCGCCAGAGAGCGAGACTTTTGTTCAGAAAGGTAGGCTATAAAAAGTTGTCACAAGATTATTGCAGAAAGCAAAAGCAAAAGCATGAGAAGGGACTGAAGGTTTCAAGACTTGAAGGTGTACATATTGGCGTAGTGGCCTGGCTGGAGCCAACTGCAGGGTATTTGAAGCATGTTAGTCACATTAGGTGTGCGGTGAAGAAAAACACAACAGAAACACACTGAGGCCATGAATATCCCAAAACAGGGCTTGCGGCTGACTTACACATGATCTGTGTCCTCGGGAGTTTCCATTTAATTCCCTTTGCGAGACAAGTGGTTTATTTGCTTTCCTAGATAAATATGGACCCACGTCATGCACTTGTTCCCCCGACAACACTTTACAAAGGAGCATTTTTCTCAAGTGTTTGATCGTCTTCAAAAAAGAAATAGCAGATGGTTAACACAGTTGTCGGTTTTCTCTAATTGTAGGTGAAACTCCCGGGTCAGGAGGATTTCCAGCTGCTAATGTATTTTCCTCATTTTGGTGCAAATCGGTGTAGTGCAGAAACTGCGCTTCCAAACTCTGAGATCCTTACATGCCTCAATTTGGGGTCTTTTGATAAATATTATTCTGGGTAAATAAAAGCTGCCCTAGGGCAGCTATGTGTTTTTCAGTAGATTTGATGGCAAATACATAATTCCTGCTAAAAATATTTTTCACTTATATTTTCCTTCATTGCCCAAGAATTGCCCACCTCCTTCAGAGACCAGCAGGTTTCACATTGAAGGCCAAAGACAAGGATGATCTGAAAACAGTGCGTTTAGCTACCAGATGCAATGGAACCTCTTGCAAAACGAGCAGATAAGGAATGAGTTGTGGGGTCCGTGTGAGGACTCGGCTCACGTCCTGGATCCGTGCTGGGCTTTGGGATGCAATGGAGGGGCACACAGGAGGGGTTTCTTGGCTGAGATCAGGGTGAGCTGTGCAAAACGGACCTGGAGGAAAGCCGATTTCATTATTTCAGAAGACTGAGACTGTGGGATAACAAAATGATGGAGCTTATCTATGTGATCGATGAGAAAGAAATCCAAGAGGAATCCATCTAAGGTTAAGTTTGGTACTTTCAATTTGAAATATTGACAATAAGTGGAGGAGTCATTCCCTTTAAAGAGAGTGACATCATCACAAATGGAGCTATCGATGCGCTTCATAAATTTCCCTGAAGTTACCGCAGGTGACAGACAATGTCTTCTAGGAAATGGAGGATGTTCAGGGAAGCAATAAATAACTCCTGGACTGCTATAACCACAAAGTTTGACATGACAAAATATAAAAAATCCAGAGAAATTTGTTGGGAAATGGCTGATTTACCCATGAAGAACACTAGGTACTCTTTCAAAAGAGTAGATCTTGAAAGTATTTGAAACACAATGTCAGAGCAGATCTTCCAATACGTTACTGGAAATTCAAACAGTGAGATTAATTTCCACGTAGCTAAAAAAGACATGGGAAAATAAAGAGAAGTCCACCAAAGGAAAGATTCCTTTTTTCCTGAACTCACCTGCTATTGTGAGCATTGTCTGACACTTTAAATCTGGTAAGTGTTCCACTATCATCCAACTTATTTTGGAAAATTCAGGAAATTAGTAATTCAGGTGCTCTGATAGTAGTGCCTCAGGCGTCTGGATGTGCTTCACCATACCTGACTGCTTTATTTTAATGCTGGTATTGCAAGCAAATGTAAGGAGAGTTTTATTTTTACTTAATTGCATGCTTGAAAATAGGTTGCCGTCTAAATGCCATGTAGCAAAAGTGTATGTATTTTTAAAAAATAATCTCAATATGCTTGGTCCGAGTACCGTATCACTGCATAAACTCTGGATATGGTAGAGCAAATCCCAAATGTACGAAGATTTGCAATGGAGACTTCCTTAAAAAAATATGAAATTGATAAAATTTGTGATAAGTGTTGATGTGAATCTGCCAAAATGTATGTTGAATTTAGCCTTGCTCCTGTCTAAAAAGAACCATTAAATCTTACCTACAAGGAAGCCATACTTATTTTTTTAAAAAAAAAAGGTGCAATACTTAGCACTACATCATAAATTTCTTCTGTTTTAGTAAAAACAACCCACTGAGGCCTGGAATAGCGACAAACCCACACAGGTTCAGAGGGGCAGCAACTGAAACGGGCTCAGTCTTTCGCTGGTGTAAATCCGTGCGGCGCTGCTGATCTGTACCAGCTTCTGCCTCCTTCCTGCCCTGCCATTGTTTGAATGGACACGCTGTAACTTAAGCCAGCATGTTACTGTAATTAAAAAAATACGCAAATGACAGAATTTGACTCAAAACCCACCATCCTTCATGGTTTACATTTCCTACAAAGGGAGTTAACTGGTAAGATGTACATGTTTATTGGTTTCCTTCTTTGTGCTTTTACAAGTATTTTTCTCTTTGATGATCTAAACCATATGTTGAGGTACTTTGGAGGATTATTTTATCAGTTCCTCTGCAGTACGAGAGAAATACCAGGGCAGAGCCCATAGGTTTGCACACATACACGCCACTAAATCATCCCTTGTTCCTGAGCAGCCAAGCTGCCATATTGATAAATAGTCCGTGTCACATTAATTTAATTCTGAATCACTCTGAGACATCGTTTTGTTACAAATATAAATTTTGTGGTGTAATGGAATGTGTTAAGCCTTTAACAAATGAACATTTAATGGCTGCTCATGAAAAAACATAAATAATCAGAAATAAAATTAGCAGGATTGGTAATGAGCGTATGAAGCAGCGTGGCACGGCCCCGCTTCCCCAGGGCAGGGGACAGGTGGGAGCAGCATCCGCGTTTTCTCCTTCTCTCGGGTGGCTTTAGCTGGGATACAAACGTCTGAACTTGACATACAAAGTGTTAGTCTTTTTTTTTAATAAATTGAAATTTAAAAAATAATCTGTTGGACCATTTTTGGTAATGACATTGAAAAACACCTGTCCTCCCCCCAACTCCTCTCTACCTTTACTTTATTATTATCATTTCTATGCTGCGTTTCATTTTGCCCTTCCACTACCAGCTGAACCCCACCAATGTCCCACGCTCAGAAAGAAAACCCTCATTTTCTCATCGCTGGCTCTTTACTAGCTTGTGCCTCTGCTGTGTGTCAACATTTGCACAGCGTATTTTTTTTTTCTCTTTTTTTCACTGAACCACCTATATCTATATTTTTTTTTCATTGAACTCCTGCAGCCAGTACATGTCAGAGGCAGCAGCTTTCCAGGCTGCTCCGGCCTCGCTGGACTTATCCACACACTGTTTTTTGGGGAAGCCGCAACCTCAGCCCGCAGGAATGGGGATCCGTTAGTCCCTGGGTCAACTTGAGGGCAAGATGTTAAGCACAAAAGTGTTGCATGATTAGTGGCAGTCACTGGAAAGAAGTTTTAGTATCTGTGACTATAGGCAGTTTGTGGACTTCAGCCAAAATTCTCTCTTTAAATATCAGAAAGTATCCCTAAAATTGCAAGCCTTTGGAGACCACGGCACTCTGCAAACTGCCAAGAAAAACAACACGTAGCGCATAAATCTGAAACAATCACTTATTCCAGCTATGAAGGGAGCAAACGACAGAACACTTACCTAAATGCTTTTTATTTGCATTAACATTTATTCAGAAACAATCTGAAAGCCTTGGTCACTTTGCCTTTATGCGTATGTATGCTAAGGGTTTGTGCACGGCTCCTGCATGGGAATTCCCATCTCTGGGGTGGGGGGGTTAATCAGACTCATCGCTTATGGGGACATGAAAAAGGGGGCATAAAACCAAAACCGCCCCATGTGCCCCTCGGCTTCTCTCTGCTACTTCTCTTTCCTTTGCACCGGGGCTGGCGATTTGCGTATGGCTAAAGCATTTCCCCAGCCGCAGCCTGAACATCTGAATGCAGAGGGGACCCGTCCTGGTTTTTAATTAATAATGGTTAAAAGTCATGTCTCTTTTTTAGCTGGAAATCACCCGGGTTCTGCTTCCAGCCTCCGTGTGTACGATACTGCCCTCCTCCGCACTGACCTGGCCAGAAAGGTGGTCCTGGTCCTGGTAAATACCCCCAGTTCCTGCTCTGTGTTTTCCTTACCTGAAGCATGGGATGGTGATATGTTCTCAAGATCCACTGTAAATCAGCGAATCTCTCTCCCTAGGATTTGCTCACGATTTGAAAATCTGACTTGAAACAATCGCCTTTCCCCCAGGGCACCATATGCAACTTCAATATATTAGTGGCGAAGGAAAATATGCTGTGCTTGGCGTTTACAATTCCCACTCTAATTTACCAGACAGGTGTTTCTGAGGAACAGCTCATCTGGCAAGAAGAAGGAGGGTCACTGGGTTGGGGCTTTTTTTCCTCCCTCTTATTTTCATTAAGGGGGCAGACTTGCAAACAGCTGGTAGAAGGAATTGCTCAGGGGACCGTTGTCCCCCCACATTAACGGCTGCAGGGGAGAGGGTCAGGAGAAGACAGCTATGCTTGCTCAGAAAGAGTCCAGCCAAAATTCCTGATTTTGTATGAAACAGCTCCCTGATTATCAAAGGTGACCACTGAGCCGACTGCCAGGACCCTAAAAAATGTCCTTCCCCTAAAAAATAGCCTTTTTCTGAGACTTTCTCCAGGATGAGCACCAACTTTACTGGTCCTGAAACGTGTGACTTGCGTTCCTGCCAGCCAGCCAGCAACTTCGTCCTTAGAGAGAAAAAATAAAAAAAGAAAAAAACCCTTAAGCTAAACTAAATTAATCTTGTTCTGAGAGCTAAATATGGTCAGGACATCTGTGACCTCCCCCGACTTCACCCTGGCTGAGCGGGGACAATAGCTGCCATGTGCCACCCTTTGTTGTTGAGCCTGGAAAAGATTTCTAATCCCAGAATAACGCACGCGTGCACCCATGCATGTAGGCACGCACGCGCGCACACACACACACGAGTGCTGCTAAACTTGCATTTCACATCCAAAAGGGAAGAGCTGGCAGCAGGGCTGCCCTCGCAGTGTTGGAGGGATGAAAGAGCCCCCCCCTTGCTTCATAAAATCCGTGTGTACACAAGGGTTTTTCTTTCGTCTACAGATGTCCATTTCTAGTGTTACAAGGTGCAAATTCCGAGGTTCGGCAGACGCTGGAAGCTGTGTTCTCGTGTTGAAATGCCGGTATGTGGTCCGCGTGTCTCTGATCTCCAGAGTTTCCTAGCATGACATCTTTCATCATCATCATCAAGTCAGAGGACGTAGATACATGTGGCCACCAGATTCCCTTCCAGCATGAAGACGGGCCGCATCCTTTAACTCCCCTCTTTCCCCTGTTATGGGCGATGCTTTAAAGCCGGTCTTGCCCGGCTTTGCGGGATACCTGGCCTCGCAGTGCCGAGCCAAAAAAGTCCTGTAAATAAGGAACACGCCGAAAGGAGATGGTTGGGGCCCTCGCTCCAGCCAGCAACGCTCTAACCTCTCCCTGCCCCTCTTTGAAGGGGACGGGCGAGGGTCACCCCACGAGCCCCCGCTGCTCAGCTCATCTTGCCCAATGTCAGGAAACGGTGGCCTTTTACTTTATTTTTTTGGAAGGAAGTGGTTAACTCTTCCTTCACCACCCCGCAACAGGATTCGGGATTCATTTGCAAACGCACTCTTCAATCAAGAGCAAGCCAGGCTGCAGATCTGGCCTGTGTGGGAGGGAAACTGGGCTCGGTGGGAAGCCTGCGGAGAACGGCCACGACTGCCTGCCGCAGAGGACCCCCTACCCTGGGCACTCCCTGCTAAAGTAATCTCAGCCACCCCACCGCTCCTGGTCCCACAGGTGCAGGGTTCCCCGTGTGGGAGATCTCCTGCGAGGGCTATCACTTGCATTCAGTGGATGTTTCTGATTCGCATCAAAGTGGAAGCTGCAGCAAGCGTGTGTCAAGTCAGCTTTGGCACGTCTCGTGGCCCTCCCTTTTTTTTTTTTTTTTACTTTTTTTTTCCCTTCCTTTTTCTTGTTGCTGCTCAGCCCTGCAGAATGTAATTAGAAAATGAGCCATTTATAAAACAAATGTTTCCGGGAGAAACTCCCCTGAACACCCGTGTCATAAAATTATTGAACGCAGCGTCTGAGAGCATTCAGGATCCAAAATTTCCTCAGGGCTCACCCCTATCCATTATTCTGTCGCTGCTTCAACTGGGCGGTGACATTTTACTGGCGGCACCCTGTTCCCCTCTGAAAGAAGTTGGCCTTCTGGCTGTTCTGCTAATAAACCAACACGCCGCTCCCTTGCTGTCCTCCTCTGTCTGCTAAAACCATGGTGGGGTCGCAGTGATCCTGGGGCTGCCGGGCTTTTCTTCTGGGGTGGGCTTTGCTCTCACTCCCCGAGGGCACAGAGAAGGGTGATGGCCCCCCATTCCACGCGCCAGCAGCATTTTCAGGAGTGAGCAAAGCAGCGTGATTTCCAGAGCTGGGATGCCCCCACCTTCTAGAAATGCTCATAGCTTTTGCTCAAGGTAAACACTTTGGGCTGGAACGTTCCGTATTTCACCCTCCGCTGGGATTGGTTTTGCCCAACGACTCAGTTCCCATTGGAGCACCATATAACTCGCCAGACTTTCCAACACACTCAGAACCTACAAAGTGCTTTGAGATCCCTGCCAGCTCCCTCTCTGGTCTTCTGGCACGGTTCAAGAGGCAGATATTAATCTTAACAGCTATATGCTGGCCGGGCCCTCGTTGCCTAAGAGATTCTCCCTGAATTTATTTATTTGGATTTATACAAAAGAGCATAAAAAGGAACACTCCTCCCAGACTCCAGGCTCACCAGCCATAAATTACAAAAACAACTACAATGAAACCACCCACAGTACCTCCCGCCCCCGACACGACTGTTTTTCTCCAACACCCAGCTCCACAGCAGCAACGTCCAGCTTCTCTGCATGCCTCAGCATTCCTGCACGGAGCCGTAGACTGCAGGCAGCCTGAGGACTGGGGCTTTGGGAAGCCCTGTCCTCACTCCTTCTTCAAAGCTGCTGGAGTAGCACTTGCATGAGAAGTGGAAGAAGCAGTGGATGTGATTTCCAGCAGATAGGATGATCCCCTAGCACTTTTAAAAGTCCACATGGATAAAGCTAGAGTAGCTCAGCTTGTGAATTCACATGGGACAAGGGTGGCCGGAGAGACCTCAAGAGGTCTTCTAATCCCTGCAGGTCTTATCCGCCTAGACTCTCCTGACACATAGCTAAAGAGCTTGTTCTTGAAAGCCTCCCTGATGGAGTTTCCACCGCCTCCCACACAAGGAATCCCAGTTCTTGCCCTTGGAAAATGTTTCCTAAAGTCTGACCTCAGTCACCCTTGCCTAATCACTTTATATACTAGCCCCAGCAGACACAGAGGACTGCTTCCTATCTCCTATCCAGTGGGGAAATTCAAAATAAAAGGCTATTATCATGCTTTCCCTCAGTTTTCTCCTCTCTAGACTAAACAACCCCAATTTTTTCAGTGTCTCCTTGCAGGTCATGTTTTCTAGAGTTCTGTTCCTCTTTGTTCTTCTCCTCTGGACCCTCTCCAAGGAGTCCGCATCTTTTCTCAAGTGTAGTGCCAAAAGCTGCATTCAATATCCAGCCGAGGTCTTCCTGGGGCTGTGCGGAGCAGATGGATAACTTTGCATGTCTTCCACATAGCGCTGCAAGTCTGATGTCTGTTTTGCTCGCAAAAGGCAGAGCACTGCTGACTCCTCTTCAGCCTGTGATACACTATGCCCTCTCCAAATGCACCGGAGCCCCAGACAGGGTCTCTCCTTATCAGCAGAGTCCTCTCTGATTGAAGGTTGTTTGGCTTTGCTTTACAGCTGTTTGCCGCTCATGCTGAGTTTTGGCAATTTTAGCAATGTAGAAGCAATCCCTTGAGGTTTGCGTGCCCATGGGGCGTGTTCCTGCTGAGGAAAGGAGGACAGCCTATAGCTCTTTATACATATCGTCATGAATTCACACCCACACCCTGACTTTCCTTGAAAGGTTTTGTCCCAAAAAGGCAGGGTGTATCCCAGGATTTGTTTCCTTCCCTGGTACAGCTGAATCCTAATCCCAGGGAGATGCTATGGATGCTATGCTGGGTTGATTTTTAAGGTTGCACTCATCCAGCCCAAGGTTTCCATTCCACACCACCACATCTTAAGAGATACCTTCTGCCCTGGGATGTGAAAACGCCTTAGACCCTTCCTTGTCCTTCCTTGCAGGCCTGTCCTTGCCTTAGACAGCAGTGAAGGGTAGAAGAAGAACAGAGAAAGAAGAAGCAATGGGATGGCCACCAGTGGGTGGGCACCCTGATCTCCAGGCCCGGATACCATGCAAGTTCCCAGCACGTGTCTGGGCTGCGACCAGGAGACAAGATGAGGTTCATGGACTCCCCGTGCCAGACTGCATCACATCTAGGGACCGAGCTGAAGGTGTGGCAGGGTGCATCAGCTGTAGGCGACCACATGGTCTATAAGATGATCTGGTAAAAACAAACGTTACAGGATCACAGGGTAACTCAGGCTGGAAGGAGCACCGGGAGGTTTCTAATCCAACCTCTGAGCTCAGCCCAGTTTGCTCAGAGCTTTATCCAATTCAGCCTTGAAAACCTCCAAGGGTGGAGACTGCACAGCCTCCTCTTTGGGTCACCTGCTCCAACGGTTGTCTCTTCCTCATCACAAAACCATTTTTCTTTATATCCAGAAATTACGCTCATGGTATTTTCTCTCTGTGCATTTTGTCCCAATCCTAACACCTAGACACAAACCTAAACCAATCCTAAGACATTACTTACAGCTTTACTGACCCTTCTGCTGCCCCTTCTGCCCAGAGCATAGTCACAAAGTGGGATTTGGTGACAAATTGGAAAGGAAATGGTGCAGCAGTATCCCAGTCACTGTGTTAGCAGGACGACAAAGCAAAGAGAGCACACGGAAGGCAGCAGGTGAATCTTAGCTAAAGCACGGCACCTCCCCCTCAAACGCAGCCGCATGCCTTTTGAGCTGAAGCCACCTCGTTGGTAGGTGTTGGTGCAAGTTCTTGCACAATGGGGTCTGGTCCTGGAGGGGATCTTCAGATATTGCTGCAATTTCAGAAAATATGCAGTCTCAAACATTCAGGCTGAAGTGGAGGCTGCAGGTGGAGTAACACCATTACAGAGATGTTGGACTCATCCCAAGCCCCAGGAGCTAAGGTCAGAAAAATCAGAATTAAATTGAAACAGGAAAGAAATCGAAACCAGTCCAGGGTGTGTTCATTCAGGATATTCTTTCTTTCACTCTGCCCTACAGTCAAGAAATAATGACGCAGTTATAATTCAAGCATGGTTATGTTTGTAGCCCTTGATTAGATTCAACTAATTAGATTCAGCAAAGATTTTTCTTTCTCTCTTCTGTTTTCCTTTATGCTCTTTAAAGTTACTGTGTCATTTTGGGTGGGTGAAGGCTGCCAAACAGTTAACAAACTAGCCAGCAAATCCTCAGAAAGACCATCTCATTCTGCCATGTGTTTTTCCCAGTGCACCAGGGAGGTGTAGCAGGGGCAGAAGCAGCCTTCAGCTTGCTGCCAGCATTGCCCCAGGGTTATATCTGGGCTTAACAATGGACCTAGGAGAGCTGCGGCTACGGCAGTGCAGGAGAGGTGGTGAACAGCTTGGGGTTTTTTTCAGTAACACATTTCTATGTTATATTGTGATCCATTTTTTTGTGCCAGAGTCCAAAAAGCATGGAGCTGGAAGTCCCACTCCTGCTGGATCCAAATGCAGAAACCACCTGGCTCTGCCAGACCAAGGTGTCACCCTGGCAGAAATTAAGAGACAAAATGTTGTTCATAAGACAGGAAGAAAAGTGGTACTGTCACAAGAAAGCCTCCTAAGCAAGCATGGCTGCGCTCTGTATTCAGGAGAAAAGCAAAGTTCAGAAGAAAATAAAAACACCGAAGTGTTTTGCCTTGGCTGATCAAGGACATCTGGGAGCACAATGCACGGCTTTAGAAAAAAAAACCCAGCAAGTTGCTGCCACACAAATAAAAACCAACAGCTAAAAAGAAGATTAGTGCAGAGCAATTTTCTTGGGCTTGGAGATGGCCAGGAAACTACAGAAGAGCAGAGAGCAGAGGAGAGATCCACCCTGGGGTGTCCAGACCCATGACTGACTCCAAGAAAGCCACAAACCCGATCGCAGACTGCACAAGCACAGAGCCAAATGCTAAGGAAAATCAAGAGTCCATGTGGGAACTGGTGGGTTGCTTTATCCACTGAATGTCATAGCAATAGCTATCCATGCTAGATCTGTAATTCAGCATGGATGGTAGTCATCAATGTAAGATAAACTAATTATGGGAGGCAGGAACAAGTTGAAGTACGTGTAGCACTTTGGGACGTGGTTTAGGAGACAAGGTAGTGTTGGGCTGATGGCTGGACTTGATGATCCTAGAGGTCTTTTCCAACCTTAATGATTCTATGATTCTGTGATTCTGTGATTCTTCTTGTTCTCGCTGAAAGGTGCAATGGCCACAAGGTTTCACCTGAGGACTCACAGGAAGAAACACTAGATTTGCTGAAAGGCCAGTTGAGGTTTTGGAGAATGGAATCCACCAAGACCTCCAGAGGTAGGAGACGTCTTTAAAGGATGCCGCCAGCAGGGAGCAGAAAGGGGAGAGAAACGAGCCTTGCCAAGGAAATTCCAGGAGCAGTGATGGCAACAGCAGCACTGGCTCTGACTCCCTCAGCTACTGCTTTAAGATGGGAAAGGAGGAAAAGGGAGGGAAGATGTCCTCAGATGTCCACACCATGATGGGCTATGGACTCCCCAGGTTGTTTGGTAGCAGGTGTAGCAATGGGGGTCTAGAAACTTGGCCCGATAATGTCTGAGGATTCTTTTTAGGTGGATCCGAGGCTGAGGTCTGTCCCACCTCTCAGACTTGCACCTCTTGCAGCTATGAAATGACTTGGCTATCATTTTACCTCCTGCTAGCCACACTTGTGACACAGCTCTGCAGTCACCTGCCTTACAGGGTACCCTGACACCTGTAAGCAGTGGGATGAGGAGAAGAAGAACCATGCTGTCACCTCTGTCAGGCCAGAACAGCCACCTTTCCCACCCCTCCGACGCGGCACAGGTATCTCTGACCTACGTCTGTGGTGGTCCACACAGGGTCCCTTTATAACCATCGGAGAGAAATGGGCAAATCGAAGGTCCCCATTTCCCCTTTTGCAGCAGAAGATGATGGGTGGATAGGGCCCTGGGAGCACCTATTTCTCCCCACCATAGGGAGCTTGAGAGGACTGGATCATCTGGAGGCATCTAAAGTGTGATGAGATGCATCCAGACCTTCCTGGATGCCGGTCCACATCCAGGAGCAGAGGAGAGGTGTCTCGCAGAGGGCGCCCAGGCTTGGAGCAGTGCCGTGGGTCTGGGGATGGCCCATATTGCCCTTTCCAGGGCTCCTCCTCTCCTGCAGGTGAGAGGGACCCATGTTGAGTGGTAGGAGACTAGTTCAGGGCAAGAAAAACCCAGCAGGGCCTCTCTTCCTAGGGATGGCCTTTCGTGCTCTTGCTCCACCATGCCCCGCGTTGCCCTCTCTCTCCCCACAGATGTTACCTGACTACTAAAATTACACTTTCTCAGCATAACTTACCATATTTAAAATCAAGTCCAGCTCCCTGAAACCATGACACTCACTCAAACCCCAATATTTTTTAAAAGCCCATTTTCTGTTATTTATATTTTCTGAGTCTTGAAGGTGATCTCAGGTTTCACGTCTTATTTGAGAAAACTTTTTAAACCAACACTGAAATTCTCACTTAGTCACATGTCTCCAAGAACTGGGACTTAAGAAATACCACAGAGCTTGCAATAAAATCCTGTGAGTTGGCAGCTCTGCCCATCTTTAGGCTTTGCTCAGAGCAATCAAGTTCAAGTCTGCAGTTCCTAAAAATACCACAAAAATCAAAGTACTCCTCAACTGTCCTGAGCAAATGCAGGAAAAGTCTTCATCCCTCTGCAAAATATGGACAACCCATGCTTCTTCCAGCCTGCGCTCCTCTGCTCCTCTGCGGAAAAACTCTCTGCCAAGGCAGCAGTTGGCACATTGGCATCAGCAAAACTGCCAGCAAGCACCTTGGGCCAACTTGTGCATCTTGTGGTGAGAAGATAGTCCTGAAGGTAATTTTAGCAGACAGGTGAGTTCAATGTCCTGCGTGATGTCTGACGTGGGTAGGCTTTGAGAACTCCTTGATCCCCCTGGATTGTTAAACATCTCATGGTCAGATTAATTAAGCTGCAATGAATTCGGGTGCCGGCTCGAGGCCAGAATGCATGAGCATATCCACGCCCAGCCTTACTCCAAGCATGGCATGTTGGGACAGGAGGGTCATAGTCCCTGAACAACAGTGGGTAGGAAGGAACGAAGCTGGCGTTGATTAACTGAGCTGATTTTCCCAGAAAGAGCAGCAGGGGGGATCTCTCAGCCAGGACCAGCCACAGGGGGGACCCATGGGTGCTGGCTGGATGAGAGGGTAAATGCAAGCAAGAGGCGTCACGCATTCTTCTGTGCATCCCTCACCTACAGCTGGGCTCGAGGAGGAGGTGGCCAGCTTGCCGCTGAAGGGAAGGGTGTGTTAGTGCAGCATCCCAGCTCCCATGTGAGCCGCCCTGGAGCCAAACTACCGTTTGATTAATCAATTGTTCGATCCAGCTCCCTGCCTCCCTCCGCATGCAACAAGCATGAGCCGAACAGCACGCACTCACAGCCTTCAAGGGCTGGCTTAGGCAGCCTCTGATAGTGCTGTTTATACAGCTTCCCGATGGAAACAATGTGGATTTTATTAAATGATCCCATTAATGTTTCTCCATGTTGTCATTGCAGACTTCAAACGATGATTTATGTTGGCTCATAGGACTTTGTCCTCGCAGCCGCACCGCGAGTAGCATCCAAGGACAAAGTGTTCTGGGACAGGACGGTGGGAGTCCTGCTGCTCCGGCTGTGCGGCCGTGCCGAGGTCTGCTCCTCCGGTGCCACACGCCGGGGAACAAAGAGGACCGCCGGGCAGCCAAGGACAGCGACACAAGCCACACGGCCACCTGGGACCATCCTCTGCACTGCAGTGTGGTGTTGGTCTCCCACACCAATGGCTTAAAGGGAGAGCTGCAGGGCGCTGCGCTGCAAGGGAGCCCGCACAACTGCGGGCAAATTTTTTTACCCTATTTGAAGCGGCACAGCTCCTTTTATCCCAGAAAATCCTACCTGTTTGTCCCATGCTGGTTCTTAGCCCTAAGAATTACGTTTGTACTGCCAGGCTGCTTTTCCTGCTATTTTTACCATTTTTCCACTCTGTCATTCCCTGGCTGATTTTACCCCCAAAACAATTTTGCCTCTTTGCTGCCAATTTTGCATATATGCCAGTTCCATATATATATCCACCTCAGGAGTGAACCAAATAATCCACTCAGCAGAGAAAACCCAGCTATGGAGTTGAGAACTGACCTCTTTGGGACTGACAAGCTGCAGACGGCCATCCTTGGCCAAGGTAAGACATGACAACGCCTGGTGTGACTGAACAGTTGGTATGGATGGAGCCAGGAGGGGTATATACCCCAGGCAGTTCTCTATATGTACTTTGGGAGGTGTAAAAATGCTGCAAAGTCCATTCTCTTCAAAGTAATCACCTGCATTGCTCTGGTGCGTGCTGGATCTGATCTGGGTGCAGCACTCAGGTTGTGGGAATGAAGCATTCCTGAGACATGCCTTCCCATCCAAAAAATCCCAGGGTTTTCTCTGGCAGGCACCAGTTTTGTGGGCTTCACTCTCAAAGCTCACCCTGAACATCCTCCAGGTTATTTGGTTACTCGGTCTTCCCTCCAGTGAGCAAAGAGCTCGCAGCCCTCGTGCGAACTGCCTCAAGAGCATCGTTCGAGATGAGTGCTCTGGGTGGGGTGGTCACAAAAACACACCCAGCAACTGCGTGGCCACGTGCGGCTGCTGAAAAATCAGTCAAGGAGGTCTGCAGCGAAGCTGCTTTCCATGTACCCAGGACAGCTGAGTGAATGTGCTCCTTACCCTCCTGTTTAAATACAACCCCTGTCCTTGGCTGCAGCCTGGGAATATTTCACCCTGTGGGAGTCTCTCAGGGAAGATCTTGCTCTCTGGGGAACCACAGTCACATTAGAGTGGATATTGTGAAGGGGTTCAAACCTCCTCTCTCTCACACATGTAAGGTCGATGTAACCACCATAAAACAGAGCTTTCAAGTTTTTGGAGTATAGGCTGTGACTTTCCCACCGTTTTTGTCAGCACCTGCACACACCAAACATTTCCACACCCAAACCAGTAATACTGAGAACCGCAGGGTGATGTTGTATAAAGGATTTTTGAGGGAGCCTGTGCAGAATAGCAAAAGTGCAGCTCACTTTCTTGCATATTTTTGCTTTAAAAATCAGCACAAGCTGAAAGCAAGAGGCAGAATTAGGCCAAACAAAAGTGCCCCTTGTCATCATCCCCAGGTAAGTTTATGATCCTGCAGCATCAATGGGCCTTCCTTGCCCAACTTTGCAAAGCTCATGTCCCTGGGCTACGGCCCTCTCGTGCTTCTTATTTCTTCTTTGTTGGCCTGTGACTCTCCCCAGGCCCTCGGTTTACCAAGCACATCCTCTGACCAGCCAGGACTTGACATCCACAGCACTGCAGCAAACCTCGGACCAGACCCCAGCAGCTCGGAGCAATGGCCAGACCAGCTCTCCAGGCACCGGCTTGCTGGGATTGGAACGTGGTCACCCCACACCGGGTCACCTTGCAGAGGACAGTCACAAGCAGGCAGCTGCTCTCCTTGCCCTCTGTGCTGTCCCCTCGACTGGGGGACGTGTGTCTTCTTGGCTGCGAAGAAGGAGGATGCAAACTTCTGCAGTAGTAACAACAAAACCAAACAGTCTCAACTTTCCTTCCTCCTCAGGAGGAGGAACTGATGTGTCTAGTTCGCAGGACCATTTAAAAGCTGTCAGACCACCAAATTTCTTGCCATTCCAGTGGGAAATGGCGATATGAAAGCCCGAGCCTCAGATGCCCATGTGGACCTGCCTGAGCGGGGACAAACGGAGGGCTGTATCCAAAAAGGCCACAGATGTGCCTGCGTGAGCTTTCCAGGTGAATCCCTCTCCTGGGCGAGGTGGTAGGAGGTGAGCTCTCCTCCTCCACAGGGTTTTGCAGTGAACTGTGTCTCCTGAGTGCAGCACAAAGGCTGCCTGTATTACTATGGGCTAGCGAAAACCCTAAAAAAGTAAAATACAGCTAAAGGGAGGACTATATTGGGAAGAGAGTCATATGGCTAGCTGGGAAATGCAGGGCTTTGAAAGGGGATGGGGCGGGACAGGAAGAACATTCCTTTCTCACTCCAAATGCCTCAAGCCGCTTGGGAAACATCCCACCAGGCCGCAGGCTCGCACCCTGGGGCCAGCAGCGCGGGTCCTGCTCGCCGGCAGATGCTGCGCCACAGAGCCGCAGGCTCATCCGAGACCACCACCATAGATGGAGAAGGATGAGGTGCCCGGAAAGAGTCAGCCTGAGCCCCAGATGCTCTGGCTGGAAATCACCGCAAGCGCCAGGCGCAGGTGGCTGCATGCAGCAGGCTCACCTCGTCTGCAGCCGCCAGTGCCGGCTCAGAGTTGCTCAGCTGTGTGCATGGAAAAGGAGGGGATGTGTTTTGCAGCTCCATGTGATGCTCACACCCAGATGCCTTCCTTCTTTCCTGGGAAGATGGGGAGAAGTATGGTTGCTTTGTGCTTTCACCTCAAATGGGGTTTTACAGACCCTTCCCCAGCTTGCCGTGGGGCACAGACGATTGGGACCAACTTCAGGGCACCACCTTGTTCCTCATCCCCCTGCCCCTGCCTCTCCTCTGCCCCACTGTTTAATAGGGTTGTCTGTTCTTCCTTAAATTTCTGAATTACCGTCAAAAGCATACATGTACATACATGGAAGCAAAGAATTAAACCCCTCCTCTGCATCTCCAAGCTGACAAAGCCATCACTTGGGACATCAAGGCCATCCCAAAGGACCAGATGAGAAGAATGACTGCTGAGCTAGCCCCAGGCTCCCTTGGTCCCTGCATAAGAAGCACAACCCCTTGCGTTGGTTTGTACAGACAACCAAGAGAGGGGACCCAGCTCTGCTCCCCCACTGCTGCATGTAATGCCACCCAAACCGGGGTCAGGATAGACCCCATCCTGCAGCGGGCTTTTTTTTTTTCTTATTTACAAAGGGCTGGCTTTTCCTTTTGATAATTATCAACCGCGCTGACGTGCTTTTGTTCCCTTTGAAGTCATTTGTGTCTCCACATGTGCTTGCTGCTGCTTTGAGACACGTTTGTGTTCTGAAGACACCCATGAAGAGTCACGGTAGCGAAGCAGCCCCGCCGCCCCCTCCCTGGCACAAAACTGCACGGGGAAGGTCTCTGCGCCTTCCCAAATAGGTACTAGTTTCCCAACAAGTGCCGAGAGTGCTTGTGTCCTGCAGGTACGATATCGAGTGAGCTCTTCTTGTAGAGGAACTCTTAACATCTGTCTTTCCTTCCTATCAGCTGGCTGATGGCATGGCGTTTGGCATTTTAAAATTTGATGTCCGGTCTGTGTTTTGCTTTGCAATGCCAAGCCTGACGCAATGCAGAGGATGCAGCCAGCAAACGCATACGCAGCCGCGCTCATTCCCATCCCGGTCCCCACACCACCCCCGTGACGTGAAGCACATGGCACAGGGCTGGCAGAGCAGCAGGGCATGGGGGGAGCGCAGGGAGACCCCGAGGGGAGCACAGAGCCTGATTGCAGCAGGGATGGGAGCAGGGTTTCTCAGATCAACGCAACCCGGGGCCAGGCAGGGTCCAGCATCCCCAGAGCTCAGCCTTTCCCACGCCTGGAAAAAGCCACTGCAGAAGCTGCGACGGCAGCCGGCAGGGATGCAGGCTGAGCACATCTCACCCTTGGCGGGTAACAGGTAGGGAGCAGGATTTCCCCCCTTATTTTCTCATCCTGACCAGAAAGGATGATTTTTGGAGCTGGTGGGAGAGGCGTGATAGTTTAAATCAACAGTTTGCTGTTAGCACTGAAGAAGCCTGCTCTGCACGTTACCCAGTAAACAAACTGTGCTCTCAGAAAGAAAGGCCTGTTTATAAAAGCTCCTTTTGACATTCGCCTCCTCAAACATAGCAAAGCATGTGCTAGAAATAGATGCATGAATGATCAAGTCTGTTTTGAGTCTCCTCTCTTCAACAACCAAGGAAATCCCTATGTACAAACATTTAAACTGTAACATCTGGAGCGCAGTAATTTTATCTTGAAGATCCACATCAAACAAACCTGCAGCTCAGCCCAAGAAGATATACAAATACTTCCCCAAGGAGACCCCAGTCTTACAACTTGGGTACCAGGAGGCTTGTGATTTAAAAGAAAGATAATTCAGCATCTCTTTATCCACGCCTGACAAGTATGCCTTCGGAGGGCATTAGCATGAAATTATCGCTCTTAATCAAACCCAAAGTAAAACAGATTTGTCCCAATTATTTGATGCAGGCCTTGAAATACCCATTTTAGAATTTATAACCCAAGAAACCCTATGCATCATTTGCAGCCAGAACTTTACCCAAGAAATGTCTCTTTGGTTACACTTTTTCTGTACAGCTGAATTGCTAAAATAAGCGCCCAGCCATATATAGCACAGTACGTTGGCACTCGCAGCGGTGGGGAATGACTGGATTCAATTTTCCATGGAAGATGACAATTAAAATTGCTTTCTTTGGTATATCCCATCCTTTCTGTTGTTTTTCTGTGCTCTCCAAGCGCAGAGTAAATTTAGGATGCCGAGCTCCTTTTCCTTCAAAATCTCACTTCCAGTTTCCATCTTATTAAAGACATGACTTAACTTTAATGCATGTAACATAAACGGTATCGTAAAGAGGAAGAATTAAAACAGCATGGGAACATTTGTAGTTTCAAGAGGGGGAAATGGCACAGCTTATTTCCTTTTTGGTTGTTGTTGTTTATCCAGTGGATAAACCTTGGCGTTCCCTCTCCTACCGAATACTTCGCCTGCCTTGCAATAATTGGGAATTCCACGTTTTGCAAAGTTATTATATTATATCCACAAATAATCCATCTTGTCAAGTCCATCTCGTACATCGAAGATAAAGTTGGAGCTGAGTCACTGCAGACATCTGGAGAAGGTTCATTACTTGTAATTGCGAGCCCCTCTGTTAATGCACCCCATGAGAAAGGAGCTGACAGGCTGCATATTTCTGCAAACTGTTCCCAGAAAGAACCAATTTCCTGACTTCCATGTGGTGTCAATAATATAGGCATGAGATGGAGCAGTGCTTATGAAATATTAAATCTGCTTACAGGACCCAGCTATAAGCAAATTCAGACCACCTGGGAGATGGAGGGTTGCACCGGGTATGTGGAGTTTGGCACTTACCTGGTATATGAGACCGATGGGCTCTAATCTATGCCTTTTGGCTTATTTGCCACAAAACTTCCTGACAGTAGTAGGCGGGGAAAAAAAGGCAGAGTGGAGCGGGTAGAACACATTTCTTCACATGTAGGATTCAAACCTTTCAAATCACTGACATTATTAAATTTACTATCACAGGCAGCCAGAGATCTTATTATTCATCGGCACAAAAAAAGGCTGATATTTCATGGCTTTTGAGTTAGATCATTTTGGTTCATGCCAATGAAAACAAAGCATTAGTGTTTTGATGTTTTAATATAATGATTTAATTCTCTCATTGATATTAGAACCCAGAAACACAACAAACACGAAGACCCCTTCAGAATCCTTGAGTCAGGGCAAAGGCTCTTAAATCACTTCAGCACTCCGACCTCCCGTTTCACAGTGTATATTTTATGCTGGGGACTTTGCAAAGAAGGGGTCCTTACCATTGCAAACATGCAGTTTGATAGTGCTAACCTGCATTCGGCGAGCTTGCCTGTGTAAATTGAAAAACATCTGGGCTCTTTCTGCTGGCAAAAGCGGCAGTTCCTTGACCTCAGAGCAGATCCATCGACTTTATCTCCGATGCAGCCTTTTCGCCAGTTCATCCCTAATTTTCCTCTCTCTGTGCAATGCTCCCCAGGAGGCAACCCCGCACCCCTGGTCTGGGAGCGGACGGAGGATGGGGAGAGCATGGGGAGAAAGCAATTTTAATGGCATCAGGCCACCACCTATGTGGTACTCCCCAGTGTTCAGGGCTGGGGATGAGGAGCGGTCTCCATTTTCCCTAGCTGGAAATAAAAGACAGCTTTCCCCCCAAAAAAAGGATGAGGAGAAGAAGCAGAGGAGAAATAGGCTTTCAGTAGAGCAACAACAAGATGCCAGCACGCCTGATGGGGACATTTTGCTCTGTGCCTCATAGAAAATAGAGATAAAACATGGCATGGGACTTATTAGCAACACCTTCCAGGAGGAAAAGCTGTCTGAGATGATGGGGACAGGCCCCAGAGGTGGTGGAAGACGGGAGATGCATATGGTACTGCAAACCAAGAGCTGGCCTTGGCCAACCAAGCTGGGACACAGAATCCCAGAACGGCGGGGGCTGGCAGGGCCCTCCGGAGCTCCCCCCGTCCAGCCCCTGCGTGAGCAGCACCCCCAGAGCAGGGGCACAGGACCGCGTCCAGGCGGGGTGGGAATGGCTCCAGGGAAGGAGACTCCACAGCCTCTCTGGGCAGCCTGGGCCGCTGCTCGGGCACCCGCACAGCAAAGGGGTTTTGCCTCAGATTTCAGTGGAACTTCCCGTGTTCCAGCTTGTGCCCGGTGCCCCTTGTCCTGTCGTCGGGCACCGCTGAGAAGAGCCCAGTCCCACCCTCCTGACACCCGCCCTTCAGA
>VZTV01029422.1:44700-56011 GCA_013400875.1 Anhinga rufa
CATGCAGCCCAGGACACCGCTGCCCTTCTTGGCCCCGAGGGCCCAGCGCTGGCACACATGGTACAGAGATGTAGATAGGGCCATGCTGGCACCTTTGCACCAGCCATGCCACATCCACCCCGCTCCTGCGGGGCAGGCGGGTGCACCACCTTTCCCGATGCCGAGCTTCTCTGCTGGGGCACCGCACAGCACAGGGCATGGAGATTTGGGCACACATACTCCTTCTCATCTATTTATTTCATGTGTGTGGGAAGGGGCTATTTTTGGTTTATAGCCTCTTTGCTGCAGCCAGTATCTGTCAGCAGGACATGACATACGGCGCTGTGTGACGGCTCTGCTCCCTGCGCTCCCCCACACGCGGCAGGAATGCCTCTTGTTTTCTCTCCTCCGGACCGCATCGGAGCTGAGAGCATCCAGCCGGGCCAGCTTGAGGCACAGGGAAATCAGGCAGCTGCCCAAAGCAGCCCAGGCCTCCCTGCCTGTGCCAGAGTACTGCAAGACCAGTGGGGTTCTGCCACCAAGGGAGAGCTGGGGAGGTGCACACACAGCTGCCTGCACCAGCAGCACACTGAGAACTTCTCCCACTCCCCATCTTTGCCCCAACTCTCCTCCTGAGGACCAATGGGCACAGGTTGAAAAGCTCTGAGCTGGATTCAGCCCCTGCCACGCTGCTTAGTTTTAAAGGTCTGATGCTGCAAGGTGCTTTTGTGGGTTTTGTCCTGTGTCCATGTCCTGCACCCTCCATCCGTAGCTCACTTCTGGATGCAAAGCTTACAACCTACCAGAGGATGAGTAACCCCACAGCCAACTGGTCATTGTGTGTTGATCAACGCTAAAATCTCTCCCGCATCATGGTGGCTGAGCCTGGAATTTGACCGTATTGATGGTCCGGTAGAGCTGGTGCAGACAGGGGAGGGCTGAGCTGGTGCAGGACTTTGTCCTTCCTCTGGCCATGCAGAGTGCTGCGCAGAGGGGCAGGCACCATGGAGGGGCAGGCACTCTGGTCCTCTGCGTTCAGGGTGGTCCTGGAGTGAACACCTGCAACAGTGCGGTCACTGGGGTGCGAAGAGCATCATCCCTGGGTTTCCACAGAGGCACTGCTGACATCATCCTAGACCTGCAGAGCATTTGCTGGGGTTTACCCATTGAAGTCTCCACTTTTTCACTCTCACTGCATTGACCACTTCAATCTGGATGACTGAAGAGCTGCCAAAAACTGGATTTGTTTCCTTACTTGCCTTCACCCTCTTGCCACCACGTTTTCCCAGCAGGACACAAGCGATGCTCCCAGCCCTGCCGACATGCCCTTGGCTGCCTCCCTGCCCTGCAGGGCTGCCCCTGCCCAGCCCCTCTGTAGGCAGCTCAAAACCATGCCCTTCTGCACAGGCAACACCAAATTGCACCCAAGCTGGCGAGGCCTCCTGCGAGGCACAATTATATCTGCTCAGGATCAGCACTGGTGCCCGAAGCCTGGAACGGGTGCATCGGACTCATGGAAAAAGTCTTTCCCAGCCTGCATCAAGGTGAAAATAGAAACACAGAGTTATATTTTTGTCTCCTTTTGTGGATTTTAAAATCAAAACAACATGTATAAGCAAAGTTGCCTTTACCTGCCGGGGAAGATCTGGCCATGGTATATGTCACCTTTTTTGGCTGTGCGGTGCCAGTCTCCCCTCTGCTGCCAGTCACTGGAGGGCCTGAGCCCCTGACTCCCACATCTCCAAATAGAGATTCAACAACATTTGCATCTAATTGCAGATACCATACTCCGGCGATATCTAATGTTTCATGCTTCTCATGCAACAGGTGTTGTGTGCTACCAAAACAAGATGAATTGAAAATGCTAATAAAAGAAACAAGAATGGTCCCTTGTGTTCCTCGAAATAAAATACAAACTAAAATAAATAAAGGGCTCTGGTTTAACAAAGGATGGAGTCTGTTGCTCCCGACAGCAAAGACTCAGACCTGGGGCTTGTTTTAAAGAAGTCTCAGCCCAGCTGTTGTTAGTACAAGGCTGCATTTCACGCCCATCGATGGTTGTTCACATGTCTGCATTTCCACAGATGACTGTCCATGCACAGCCCAATAAGCTGCCATGCGCTCAGCCTGCCAGGCAAGCACCCCATAGTTAGGTGGGGCCTGGCCAGCTTCCAGGACACCCACCAGTCTCAGGAGCTTCATTTCACACCTTCTCTTCTCCCAGCAAAGACCCAACACCACAACATCCATGGGGTCAGTAGGGATGGTTGCCATGACCTACGACGGGACTGGCAGTCTTGCGGAGGGATGAAGGACTGTGTCCTGGTACTGCCTGTGTCTCTGGTACTCCTGTAGTGAAGGGGAAAGGGGCTAAGAAAGCAGCCCTGGCTCACAGAAGGTGCAAAGGTTTGTGCCTGAGCTTCTCCCTGAGTATCCAAGAAGCTCAGCTCAGGACCTCTCCTCCAAAGCCCGAGCACCGTGGCATCCCATTGATACCAGTACATTCACAGTGTGGCTCGGTATCCCCTCCCTGCATTAAGGGAGCAGGGCTGTATTTTGGCAGAGGGTCTGTGACAGCTCTAGCTGCTCTGCCTGGCTGTCCATCTCAGCTCCAGCTCCGAGACCCCGGATCCCGCCATTCTGGCCCAGTCCTTCCTGGTTCTGAGCATAGAAGAAGTGCAGGCAAAACCAGGGACATGCGCCACCCAATCTCACCAGTCATTTACCACCTCAGCAAGAAGAGCCTGGTAACAGTCTGTTATCTTTAGCAGAAAGCAGCAGTAGAAAGGAGACACCAGGACTAGTTCACCAACCCCAGGTCACCTCCCTGGCGGGTGCTGTTATCAGCTGTCGGTGTCTGCAGCTCTCCAGGTGCTCCAGTAACAGAGATACTCATCACCACCTGCGGATCGTCTTACCCACCCACCGAAAACCAGAGTCAGCTGGGTGCCGCTGCCCACCAGTACACGCCAAGGCTTTTGCCAGCCAAGGTTTGAGCCACCTGCCTGAATGATGCTGATTTACCCCAAAACAGGCCTTCCTGCGGTCCACCCTCCCAGTGCAGGGAACAGGTTGCATCACCCTCAGCCTTCCCCTCTGCTTGTTTGTGATGGATTGTGGTGACCTTTTCAGCATACGTCCTGGAGTATCATAAAGCACTATCTGAATGGGTCTCTTGCAAAAACACAGCATAACCCAAAGCAATTTGGGTAATGACGGCCTTTTGGTCCAGTTTATCCTGCACCAAACTCCATAGATGGCAGCTCTGAAAGTTTCCCAGACCTTCACAGTAGACCTTGGAACTGTCTCTCTGATTTATCGGTTGTTTCATGACACATGCATTTCTCCTACATAATCCTAGTGTTTTGCTTATAAGCCGTATTATAACCGGGAATCAATCTTCTTTATTTGAGTGTTTAGGACAGATTCACACATCATTTTACCATTAATTAGAATAGACTCAGCCTCGCAGATCTTTCAGGTTTCAAGCCTGGCTGTGGCGTTTTGGTTCTTTGCTGCTGCTGGCGTCACGTGAAAAAAATCACAGGCTTCAGGGCTTTCTGTTGCGGCTTGAGGAAGAACACAGGTTGTTTCATCACGAGTTGTGAGACATGTGTTACCCGGCTCATTAATTCACAACAGTTCTTGTTTTCTCTGCCTTTTTCATGCTGATCTGATACATTTGTGAAGTCCGGGGTTGTACTGCAAGTGATTAATGCTGCAGTAAAGTCTAATAAACTGAGATTCCAACAAAAAGTGTGAAAAATGTAATCTCTAATGTTCTGAAAGCTCGCATATGACAAAACCCATAAATCACCCCAGAAGTAGTCATTATGGTGAGTTACTAACTAGATTATACAGCTGCATTTGTCATAATTTCCCATTACGTAGAGAATAAACCTATCAGCCTGATTTATGGCAGAGGGCTTCGCAATATGGGAACCGGGACCTGTGCTGTTCTGTGGCAAACGAAGAGAAATGTTGTGTCTGCTCAAGTGCAGGCTGGAAAAGGCGGGAGGGGAGATCTTCCCTCTTGCTCGCTGTCATTTGAAGGCACCGATTCAGGGACAATGAGGGCACAGCAACGAGTCAGGCTTATGCCCATGGAATGGCAAGAGAGCATCCACCAACCTGTCCCAAGACCAGCAGCAGCAGCAGAACATGCTCTCCAAAAGTAGGGGGAAGGGAGAAGCTGGGAAGTCTTTTGCGGGGACCAAAGTTGGTCATGGGGGAAGTGGGTGCTTTAGTCATGTCTGGGCATACGATATCTCTAGACCCCTTACATCCACCAAACAGCCAGGCTTTGAGCATGGACATAGGCAGAGCCTTTCCACTTCTGTGGTGGAGAGAACAGGAAGGACTGGCTTGGGACAAAAATGGTCAGGTTGAGCCTGTAGAAGAGAATTTGGCCAACTCATAGAAATGGCCTCACGAGCAAGGGTAGGCTGCATTTCTCTGGAGGTCCACTGTGCTTTTCAGACCACTGCAGAGTAAGCTACATCCTCCTACAGGGACCTCCGTAACTCCACGCCACTCTGATTTGCATGAGAACGTCTGCAGCAATACGAGATAATTCCCAGCCCCTCCACAGAGGCAGGCACTGGGCTGAAGTGGCTGATTTACTAGCAAGCACAGCTGATGAAGGCAACATCAATGAGGACACTTGGCAAGCCTGGCTCCGCACAACCAGAGCCTGCCTGTCTGTGGTGGCACAGCCTGTAATTAGCTAACACTCATCTGCTATATGCAGAAAGGATAAATATTGACAAACTTTGCAAGGGTGTCCATTTATTCGGCAGCTGCTGAAAGCACCAGGTGGTTTGGTAGCCTGGTGCATCTGTCTGTCACCACAAGATGCCACCCACCCCTATGACAGCTCACAGCCAAGAGCAAGGAAGAGGTTGCCTGTGTCCTCTTCTAATTAAATATCACAAGGGCCAGTAACATGGAAACAAAGCTCAGAGCAGCAGTGTGAACTCCTCCTTGCCTCAGTGTGCTGCTAGAGATCAGGCACTGGAAGTTGCTAGCGCCTACACAGAAGGGACTGGAGCACTGAACTTTGCTGCTGGGTTCTTGCAGAACTTTAGGCAGGTTTCCTTGGCCTTCTGTGCCTCAGTTCCTCACCTGTAAAGTGAGTGGAGGAAAGACTGCTATTTCTGAACCCGCAGTCACCACATTTAGCTGCTGAGACCCTCTCTCTGGAGCACCGCAGAGCAATGGGGAGCCTTGGTTTTTTTTCAGATGGAGCAGCTACAGGCATCCAACCCAAAAGCTCCCCACAATCTTTCTCCCAAAGGCCAGGGAGCCAGAGAGGGGAAGAAACCTGAACAAGCACTTTTGCCTTTCTAGTTGTGGAGAATCAAAAGCAGTTTGTGGGTTGTGGGAGGAAAGAGCTGACAGGCCAGAGTAAGCCAGGAGCTCAGCGGCCATGGGCCAGATGCCCAGAGCTCTTACACTCCTCTGAGAGCCTCCCACCATGGTCTCAACTGTTTAAACACCCCAGAAAGGGCCCAAACATGCAAAAAAAGAGGCTGTGTTTGTCCCCCAAGGGGGTTCTGCTCATTGCCATGGTGCAACAGGCAAATGAAATCAAGAAAACAGTGACCGTAAAGGTGATGGGGATCCCTAGATGCTGTAGCCCAATAGACTCCACAGTCCCAACTCTCTCATGGGCCAGGTTGACAGATATTGGGTGAAGCAAAACAGCATGGCTTTTTGGTTATTTATGGAGAACTCTGACCTCCGTGTCACCTTCTGAGGGCAGAAGAAGCATGAAGGGGCTCGAAAAACAATTGGACAAAGGGAGGTAGAGGTGAGACCACGCTGCCACCCCGCTGAAACCTAGGAAAAGGTGTTTCAAGAACGATCCCCGAAGCGAGCACGTTTTCTGTACTTGCGCTAATGACAGCAAGTGCTAGCAACAGGTAAGTGTAACCTGAGCAAAGCACCTTATCTCTGTGACACCTGGAAGGTGACTTGCTATCACTGAGCAACACTTTGATCTACCAGGTGGGAGCAAAATGAAGGGATCCCACATGTTTCTCAGGAGACTTCTCCGCTCTGAGCTCTCCTGGCCCACCTGAGCCCACCTGTGACATCCAGCCCCGTCTCAGATTCCCACCCCAGCAAAGCACCTGTGGAGCTGAAATCTACCTTAAAAAACAACTGAAAAAAAATCAAGTAGGAGAAGAAACTTTCTTTTGTGGCAGCCAGGAGAGCTTGCTTTGGCCAGACAGCAGAGCCCTCTTCAGTCCAGCAGTGGGTAGTGAAGAGCTGGTTGAACCAGTGTGACCTTGCAGGCACAGGCGATCTCCCAGTTGGGCCAAACTGGGGTTTATCTGGTGCTTGGGTATAGCAGGCAGGAGTGCCTCCAGGACCCAACCAAATGAACCCAGTCATCGAAGCTCTCACCATAGACAGAAGACAAGGATCTGTCAAAAAGACAGAGGGTGGGAAATGCATCGTATAATTATAGATTACAGTTCTAGGAGAAAGTATTATTTCATGGAGAAAGCTTGGGGTGGAGAATGAAAAAAATAGGGGAGAAAGGGAAGAAACCCACAGTCTGAAGCTAATAAATAAAAAAGTGATTTAACAAAACATGTCATCATGTGACAAGGTAGTTTTTCTTGCAAGCAGGTGCACCGCAGTTTTAGAAATATTAAATCTTAAGAGGTTTGCATTGCACAATAGATGGCAGCCAGAAAGCATGTTGATGTTTTTTGGCAGTGTTTCAGATGTCATGGTATTTTTTTTTCTTTAAAGCTTCCATCAGCAGGAGGGAAAGCCGTGCCAAGGAAAAGGAATCAAATCTGGATGCAGCAAGACTCGCATTCAGACGGAGGCTCCCTGCCAGATGCTACAGGGCCAAATCGGAAACAACCACATTGAGTTCATTACGACAACTGCATAATCAAAAGCCTGCATAAAGGAAAAAAAATTAATCTATTTAATACTTAGCTAAATTCTCAACTGTTGAAATAGATTTGAAGAAAAATTCATCATAATCCCCTCTTCCTGTTGAGAAATTCCTCCTCATTCTCCAAGATGTCCATGAGGTGGCAGGAGTGCACTCTCCTCCGATGGCCAAAGGGACCATGACACGGGTGCCATTTCCGCACCAGGAACTTCGCTCCGGCTATGGGCGCTGCTGAGAAAACACTGATTTATCTTTCTGTTTATTGCTGCTGGAAAGCGATGAGGGGGTGACACCAAAGGGCACTTCTTAAGAGAAGAAATCAACTGATACCGGTTTCTCAGGGTCTGAGAGTAGCTCCATTTGCTCCTCTTGCTTTCAGCCCCTCTGAACTGCTTTGGGTGACACAACCCTGCTCACTACAGACCTGGGTCTACACGCTTATTCCGTGCTATGCACAGGAATTTGTGAACGGGCATTGAGAAACTGAAAGAGTGCAATGAGAAAAGGACCCGGACATCCACCAGAAAGAAAACTGGAGGCTGTGATTTAGAAATCACAGCTCTGGCATTTATGGCTGGGGATGGCTATAGAAACAAACCCTCAGGGATGTCCCAGTTTTCAGCTCTGTTAACAATCCCGAGGCTACCACACAACTGGGGCACAGCTGAAAGCCTGCCTCTGGTTAGGCAGGACCCAGAGCAGCCCAGCTTCTGCGTGCTGGGCCAAAGGATGGGCTGGCAGTTGTGCAAGTGCTTTCTTAAGCCAGGCTGCAGAAACGACATCCCAACAAGAGACAGATGCTAGAAAAGCACCTGGCTGTCCCAGCAACTTCAAGAGAACACGTTGCATGAAGGAGCTGCTCTTTGCATGCCCAAGAGTCTTAAAACCAGGAGGTCCTCGAGTCTTTCACCCACTGGTTTGCCAAATCCATGCTCAATTCATAAAGTCACACAGAGTTGTTGTAGTTTTGCATGGGGGAAAAGGGTTCACGTGCATATGCTGCCTCTGTGAAGGATACAGCCACTTCTGCACCAGGTTCATGCTTGGTCAGGGACCCTCAGCTCAGGTCCTACCAGGACAGGAACGCAAAAAGAACTCCCGCAGCCCCACGCCGGGTCCGCTCCAGCAGCGGGTATAATTGGAACGTTACAGCCAATGCCTCTTCCCACTGGTCTGCTCACTGCATCTGCACCGTGGGAGCAGAGCTGGGCCAGTTTTGCTACGCTCAGAGCTCCCTCTGCATCTGTGAGTTCACACCTACATGCACCGCTGTTATCGAACATGTGCGTGAGTCACTATGCATGTCTGCCTTGTACCGAGCAGCAGGGGATGGGGGCTTAGGGGACACTGAGGGGGACACAAAAGCCTCAGAAGATCTTTATGGTTTAGCAAAGGCCCGCTCCTTCTCCAGTGTCCCATCTCACAACAGGCACTGCCCAGCAAGCAGTAAAGCTGCGTTCCCAGGGGCGTCACCGCAGCCTGCTAACAGCTGTACTGCAGGGAGATACTGCCCTCTACAATGACCAAGAGATGATGGTGGTTAACTTTTCTCAATGTCTCCTTTAATCTTCACATAACCCAAGCTTCCATTGTCTCCTGTCCATTGAATCCTTTGCTTCTGTATCTTCCTTAACCACCTCCTGGCTTTCCAGCTTCACGGTTTATCATCCCTACTGCGATCTACAAGATCTCTTTCCTGTTCCCTTAATTCCCTCCTCTTCATGGTACATGAATTGGTATTCTAGCTCCTGGTTGCAGAACCAGTTTCATACAAGACACACAGACCCAATGCATCGGATTGCACAGGTGCATCGTCTCGAGAAGCTGATGTTTGCCTGCGTCCATGGACAGTTACCTTGCTTGTTATAGATAATGCTCAGAAAGCAAGGGGACAGGAACAACGTGAATCCATCAGCATATGAGTTCTGCAGACTGGCTCCTGAGAGCCCACAGAGCCCCAGAGACAGCAAGGGGGCATCATCAGGATACAACAGCTTTGAAGATAAGGGAGGTGTGGGGCAGGAGTTGTCCCTTTCCCATGAGGACCGTATCATTCACAAGGTCAGTGCCCCATTTACAAGCGACATGCAAACCCACAAGACTTGGCCCTCAAGAGAGCTCGGATCCTGAACGCTCAACCTGACTTGAATCACTGCTGCTCTCTTTAGTGTTTAAATAAATTATTAGAAAACCTCTGCCAAATGCATAAATCCCATCCTAATGCCCCCTGATGTCAGAAGGAAGGTGCCTGGTAACGTTACTGGTCTTTGGATCGGGCCTCAGAAGAGCAGCTGCAAGATATTAACCAGCAGGCTCAGAAATTCATCTTTGCTTTAACTTGGTCTAAACCTTTGTAAATAACTCACGATAGGTCAGGGAAAAAAGAAGCTAACAGCTCATATCTGGCTGTGTTCCCCTGTCCTATAAAATAAGCTTACGCTCTTAAGAAAGAGGAAAGCTTGCTAAACAAATTCACCCAGAGCACTGGTAGTTTCCATTCCACAAACCAAACCATTCAAGAAGCGCAGAAATCACTGCGATGATTCTTCACCTTTTTCCACGGCCGATAACAATTTCCTTCTTGTTCCGTTCAGCGTTCCCACTGCGACTGTTTCCTACTGTCTCCCGATTGCCAAGAAATCCCTCCCGCTCCTGCAAGAAGCATGACAGCTCCTAGGAACTGTCTGCTCATGGCATGTAAAAGCAAGATGGCACGGGGAGGAGGAGCAGGTATGTTTTCTTCTGGCAGGAGATATCTTGGGGGGGGTACCAGGCTTTAAGGGGGTAGGTCTGTCCTAGCTTGGGGTGTGGGTGAATCATTCCACCTTCCTCTAGCTCCAGTTGTGTCAGCCAGCACCTCGGAGTGCCACAATAACCCAATAAACTGAATACCTTTGTATTTTGTTTTTTAAGGTGGTTCTGAAGCAGCAGGTGCTGTTACCTGTGTCATGATTATCACCACCCCAACTGGGAAAACAACGGCTCAGCAGGGACATACAGAGCTGCAACAGAGTGAAGATAACTGCCCACCACATGGAGATCTTCCACAGGCAGAAATATGGAAATATTAGCATATTTTCCATTATGCAAAGGACAGGATTCCCGAGCGGCATTGGCATATGCTGAGCAGCTGCGAAAGGCGGGGATCAAGGGTACCATGCTGTCACTTCTGGGGAAAGCAGCCAAATGCATAGACACTTCTCATGTACGCTGGCTCTAGACCGAATAGCTTTATAGCAGGACTTCCAAATTACTACCTTGACCACCACATGTGCTGCTTCTATGGTCTTAAAATCCATCTATGTAAATGCTCATCCTTTTCTTCTACCAGGACAATTAGTTTTTGCCCTAAAACTCCACTTTTCAGTCCTCTGGCCTCCGTGACAATCTTAACAAGGCTGAGAAATCTCAGACCTCACACTGCCTGCGTTGAGGAGTGTTTAACTCTGTGTTTGAATCATCTCCCAGCCCTCGGTGAGGGCAGCACTCACGAGAGCAGCTCCGCATGACAGACCTTTGCAGAGCCAGAGCCCAACTGAATCGAATTGCAGAGACGAAGGGCATCCTAGGGCTTGCTTAAACTGCTGCTGAAATGTGGTCTCTTCTGGAATGAAACACGATCACTGATTAACAACACACACAATCAGCCATTTAAAGCAGTGAGTGAAAGAGTACATCTCCAGGAGAAATTGCAGACAGAAGTGGTTGTGGCACGAGGGGGGCAGAGCATCTGGCTACAGATCTCTGTTGAATTAGGTGTTGGAGCAGACTAGATCATAACAGCAGTGTTAAACCAGATGCACTGCTGTTTTCCTATCAACAGGGATTACATTGGTTAAACCATTTATTTGATACTGACTAATCGAGGAAGGCTCAGAGGAGCTGGAAAATGGAAGGGGTAATCAGATATTCTGGAGCTCGCCTGCTCTGAACGCACACGCAAAATGTTCAAAGCCAAAGCGGTGCAGGTGCATATTCCCAAATGCAGATTCTTGTCTTGTGCGATTTAAAACTCGGTTGGCAAATGACTCAGTTTTCCATGGGAGCTACTGTGTCTGCAAAAAACTTCCCAGACTCCAGCTGCCATCTCGTGGTCGAATGAGACATCTTCCTACTTTTTTTCCTTCTGATCTACCACCACTCATGGCTCCAGCAGTACTTTTCCAGCATTGGTAACGTCAAAAATTTCTGGGAAATATTTTCCCCAGGAAAGCCCTGATTGGAAGCATCATATTCCCAAATTGCAGTGGCTTTGACCTTTTCACCACACATTAGAGAGGACACTTTATTTTCCACCTAGTGACATTTGAAAAAGGTGGACTCTAAGGCAGGGGCGGTGTTTAACATTGCTTGTCATCCTTGAAAGCTCCAGGGAATTTCACAGAATCAAAGAACCCCAGAGCGGCGGGGGCT
>VZTV01029424.1:4724-15482 GCA_013400875.1 Anhinga rufa
AGGCATGCAACATCTTGATAGTAAAAAAAAAGTGCTCAGAGAATGAGCGTTGTGCCTGTTTACAGAGTTGGGTGTTTCAAGCCACAGAAAAATTTCTGCTGGCTTCTTTGGTAGCAGAAGCTCACTGGAGCAAAATCAGTGCTGGAGGCAAAAATAATTAGACATTGCCTTTAGCTGATTTTTTATTAACCTTGCTCAGTGGTGGCTGTGGGACTGCCAGGGGAGCTCAGACCTCTGTCCTGCCACGTAGCAAAATCAGAGGGCACCTTTCTGTGCCTTTTAACACTTTTAATATGCCTGGGTCACTTTAGACTTATCTGTGTACGTCACCCAGACAGCAGCAGATGCATTTGATGACAATTTTTTTGTTGGCTGATGAAGTCATATGTCCTTGTACATTTATTTTATGTCTGTCTGCTTCCTTTCATACACCGTTAACAAGGTGTTTCATTATTCCTGGGGGGTGAAAAATGACTATGTTTATGTATGTTTATCTCTCTCTTAAAGGGAGATGAAGGTTAACTGTGATGACCCAGGTAAATACTGGCTGCTTAGCCTGGCATTAATCCTAGCAAAATACAGGCAATCGCCATGGGATTCAATTGACTAAGAACTAAAGAATATGAATATAATTCATGCCAGCCAAAACAGTCTTATGGAAAGTAGATCTTGTCAGACTAACCTGATTGTCGTTCTTTGATGAGATTATAGGTTCACTTGAAAAAGTTGGGTTGAACAGATGTAATATACCTAGACTCCTGAAGGGCATTTAACTTACTACTGTGAGTTATCTGATTGCAAGAGCAGCAATACCCAACATCAGTAGACTATAACATACATGGATTAGGAACTGGCTACTGACATCTCAAGTATTTGTCACTGGGAGAATGATCATGAATAGAGGGGTCTCTAGCAGGGCTTGACAGAGTCTGACAAGCAGCCTCAATACCATTCAAAATTTCTAACCAGAGTCACAAAGTCAATTTCAAAACAATAAAAAAAATTCTGGGTGATACAGAAATTGGTGAACCAGCAAACAGTGGGAAAAGAGAGCAGCCAAAGCAATCTGGATCACTTGGTACGTGAACACAGCCAAATACAAAGTATGTATGTCTAGGAAGAAATGCACACAGAATGAGAAGCTCAGCTGCATGACCAACGGCCAAATGACCAGGGCAACCGTGGGTGGGAACAGAGAGACTATTCACCTTCGCTCAGGCAGATAGGAACATATTGCATGTATTTCCAGTGCCGAATTTTACAGAAATGAGTGGAGAGGTGAAAAGGACTGCAAAGAAGGATTCAACTCATTTAGGGAGTTTTAAACAGCTCTGTTTGCTTAGTTTATCTAAGATGGAAATTAAGTCAGCTTTCAATCTGTAAGTACCTTCATCTGAAAAATGCACCCGGTCCTATACAGCATTTCATTTAGTGGATCAAAGCATAAAAGTAAATGGCTAGAAGCTGATTTCAGATAGTCAGGCACGGAATAAGGTATATGTTTTCACCAGTGTAATTAACCACTGGAGTTAAGTGTCAGGGTAAGAGGTAGAGCTACCGCTCACCAGTCTCCAACTCAGGACTGAAGGCCTTCTGAGATATCACTTGAGTCAAATGTAAGTTATGCTTTAGTTAAAGTCAAAAAGATTACTGGGTTCAACATAGGTGATTGAATGAAAGCTGTAGGTCAGATTAGAGACCCTAATGATCATTTTTGGTCTTATACACCTGAAGCTAGGACTCAACAGGAGTTGAAGCCCGCATGATTCCCTTTGTCACACAGTGTTTCCATGTGATGTACGAGCCACTACTGAATCCAGTGACAGCATACGAATTATGGTGACCCCAGATTTTGGGAGGGGTGGAGGAAGTATTCTAAACTTTGGGTTTTCTCTGCACTGAACAGCATTGGTTATGGAATTTGCTGGTACCACCTAGGGACCAGCGCACAATGGAAAAACACAATAATACAAATAATTCATAATACATCACTGATAGCTGGGGAGAAGAATCATGAAGACTCAGCTTTTGCAGCTGCACATACATATTTGGGCAGTGGTTGGTCACTGCCTTCTTCCTTTCTGCATAGTTAGCAGCTTTGGAGTATTTTCTCTCTTGCAGCCCATGCTAAATTGCTTTTATGACATTTAGGCATTAGTTCAGTGAACTTTGCATGCATCTACCCTAAGCACCTCAAACTTGAGCTAGCAAAGGTGCAGCTCCCTAGCAGGTATAGTTGTGTGAGAAGTGTATTCTTATTTTCCTTGCTAAATTCCAGTTTGCTTTCGGTATTATTATTCGAGGTGCACTTCCACCTGTGCTTAAAGTTTAGAGGATATGGGTCCAAGATATCTTGTTCTCAGCTGATACCAATTTTCAAGTATGTCAGTGGACCTTAACAGTGAAAAGTCCTAAGTTTAAAGGGGCAAGAGAAGTTTTTCACAGAGTGGGTTTCTATTAGATGGGTTTTTAATGTTGGCTTTATCTCCCCCAGTGGCATCTAGGTATTGCTGACCTGGAGAACTTGTTGCCAAGCTTTTTTTCAGGTATTATTTGAAGATGAATAGGAAGAGATGTATTTATGCTTCTCAGTGAGCTAACAGAAATTTAAGAGATACTGTTCAAGGTAAAAGCCAAACCTATTTTGGTTGAAAGTATGGGCATAAGTTTGAATAGTTTCTTTAAGTAACCAAAAAAGGAGCCCCAAAAGGGAATTAGGTTTATAAGCTGCAACATCACTTAAAGAACAGTACAGATAATTAGGTATAAAAGCGTATGTTTGAAATTACCATGATGAATCACCTGATGTTTGGAATTTGGGATTACAAGTACATCCCATGCTGAACACAGCTCATTAGTCTAGGACTCACGATTCGTATAGATGAGTATCAGCAGGTCATTTTCCAGCGGGCATAGCTACAGGAATTTTGGATGGAGACAAATTCCAGTGTTTGATTACTATGACTACAACCTTAAAAGACAACTAGAAATTAAAACAAACTACTACCCAAACTGTTTTTATCACTGACTGACAGTATTAAACGGCAGGGGATTATTTACCTGGAATGCTCTCCAATTTTCTACGAAGTTCCTCATTTTCTTGTTGCAATGAAATTACCTCCTGCTCTAGCTCTTGACACCGAGGGCAGTAACCTTCTTCCTCTTCCTCCTCTTCCTCCTCTGGAAGTGTAGAAGACGATGGGTGACCATGAGATTCAGATGTTGCTGGAGATGTCCATCCACCTAAAGTGTGTACTGGAGAGGTTGAAAGTGGATCCACATCTGCCAAATGGCTAAAATCATTTACTGATGAGGTGTTCTGAGAAGGGAAGCTCCCAGAAAGCAAATAGTTCTGAAGGGAATCAGTAAAAACTCTCAGAAAGGCTGAGGTTTGTTGCTTCTTTTGCATATACTGCATCTCTATGTCTAAAATATCTGACGTCTGACTATGGACCATTTTCCCAAGCTGACATTGCTCTTGTCTTTCACTATAATTTGGGTTTTCCTGCTTTATACAGGAAATCATGGACTGAGAGTGATTGTTGTCCAGTAGTTTTCCACCACAATTTAAGAGACTTAGAACCCGGCTGCATTGTTGGGCAAAGGCATCCAGAATCATTCGAGACTCTGAAACAAAAGAAAAGATGAATCACAGAAACCTAATGCAAAAGGTTATGCCAGTCAGTAGCAGCTAGATGAATGTACACAACCATTTACAGTAGCATGCATTTTATTTCTGAACACATTAAAATTATGGCTTCTGCTTTAATACTTCTGCAACACTGTGATCTAAAACAATCCCGACTTTGCTTCTATTTTGAGAGTGCCCTTGTGCCCTTGTTGTTAATCAGAAATGCATTGTGACGATAGTCACTGCTTACTGCCATCTTCTTTCAGAGGGATTAAGACAGGAAAATGGGGAAGAAAATACAAATTCCATCCAATTTGCTACAAGTAAAATTTCAAGTAAGCACTTCTCTGGAAGCCTATTTCAAGCTGCTGGTGGTGGGCATTGCCTGTACATTTTTGCAGGACTTTGCACTACACCTTCTTCTTATGCCCTGCTCCTCCTCTCCAACAAGGCTTCCAAGCGCTGTTTTTTCTCCCTTTGATCTTTACTGCACTTGCTTGACATTGGGCATGGGACATTTCACATGACCCAACCCCAATTTTATGGACTTTGCTTCTGTTCCTTTTGTTTTGGGTTCCAGGAATGTCCAAGAACAACTCAAAAGTGATAAGCAAAAACCCCTCTTCTTACACTAAGGAAAGGCATCAAATGTACAACATGAAGCTCCTCTGGTCAGAGGAGGAATTTTTTCTGCCCTGCTGGCCTCCTATGAGTTTGCGGGTAGGCCAATATCACACAGTGGAGAGCAGTGTGGAGTTCTGCATGCTGCTCTGGACGTAATCAGAAAATTCTACATGGGGCTGTGCAGCAGTTGCTGGAGGCAGCAGCTCGGCTCTGGAAGCAGGATAAGGTTGCCATGCCGCACCTAACCAGCCTTGCCTCTAATGACAGGAGGTGTCACATCTCAGGGAGCAATAGCAGCTACAAGCCAAACCTCCATAGTAGGATGGTTCATCTCTGAGTGTCTATGGATGTAGAATCAAGCTGCTGTAACAGTTCTTGGAGCCAGAATGGAAAATAACCAAGACACTTGGCTCTGATTTAGGGCATGACCTGTTAGGTTCCCTGATAAAAAGAATGCCTTTTAAAACATTTTTAGCTTATTCATAGCTGAGTTTCTCTAGGTGCCCAAAAAGATGTAACTAGCATTTTGCATGAGATTAAAAAAAAAAAAAAAAAAAAAGGGGTAGATTTAAGGGCTGCCAATTTTGGAGAGCTCTTCTCAGGCAGGCTTGACTTTTAGAAAGTGACGAATGCATTTACTTTTGAAAAGGCAACCTGCTACAGATGCATGAGACTAAGCACCCCAGACCTTAATCTATCTCAACTTCACTAGAGATGAAAACATAGCCTCATCACATTGATAATACGTAAAGAACAGAAACATTCACAATTCAGTCCTTTAAGAGGTGGCACTTCTCATGGTACTTCTCCATGACCCAGAAGATACACCTTCTGGTGGAAAATCTACTTCATACTGAGGTTAGTACAGCTGGCCTGAAGAATATTTGTAACAACACTAATTTGCATTTTTACCATCCTCCAGATCTCTGCAAAGAGGGCAGGGCTGAAGCAGCATACAAATGCTTTCAGTCTCGAATGCAGCCTGAGGAGAACTCCCTGGCACAAAACCTGAGGATGTGATCTCCCGAGGACTCAAATGTAAGAACAGGGACCAGAGGCGGACGAATAAGCACAGGCGCGCTGCTGGGCTGTGAGGCTGCCCAGGGCCAAGCAGAGAGAGCCCACCCACCGGCATGTCAAGGATTGGGGTGGCTGTAAGACCACTTAAAGCGTCCTCGCAATCAGGCTCCTGTGCTAACGAGGAGTTGTACCACGCCCTTGTAGATGCACCCAGACGAACCAGGGCAGACTCATCCAATGCACCTTTGATCCAAAACGTGAAGCAATGCCCTCTGTCCACATTACAAACTCAAAAGGGCAGAAATGCACAGGCACTGCTCCCCGCTTTGCAAGTGGGTGCCTGTGCCAGGTGCTCTGTAGCCTCCATGTCTGCTGTCCCTCCTTCAGTTTTACTGCATTAACCTGAGGCCAGCTGTCTTTAACCCTTATGATGCAAGTTCAAAATAACCCAGCACAACAGATGTAATATAAATCAAAAGCACAGAACCCCAGTGACATTGCAGCTTTCTGTCTGGGACCTACCGATAAACCAAAAGGAAATCAAGAAACTCAAGCATCACAAGCACCTTATGCTGTGCTTTCTTTGCCTTATTTCTTTACTTCCCACATTTTCCCTTTAAAATTATTACAGGATGGTATCGATTGGAACTTTGCAATCCTACTACAGAGCAGTTTTTCATTCATTTTAATCCTATAATCCGATTCCAGACCTGAAGTCAAATTTACTGTTTGTATTTTAATCACTATGGTCCCTGTTGACAAAACAGTTACTCATTCTTTGCCTATCCTTGTTGCAAGGGGACAAAATATGAATGAAACAACTGAAAAGGGATTAGATTAGTATGAGATATGTTATTCTAATATTGTGGTTTCTCCTAAAATATGGCAAAAAAGTATCCTGACATTTCAAATACCAGTTCTGAAGAATGCTGTAATACACACTAACATCAGTAAAGATAAAATTAATGATTAGTTTTGTTGTAAAATTGAATGCATTAGGCACATTCACTGTGATAATGCCTTAAAATGTAACTGAAATTTTATACAGAAATGACAGTATTGATTTACTCTTCAGTTCAGTATCAGATCTACCACAAAGACAAAATAACAGCAGTTTACTGTTTTTTCTTAACTTTAATCCATACTCAAAGATATAAAAATGAAAGTCATGACAAGGCAGGGCTATTTTGAAATGCTAGCAGAAAGATTCGCAAATGCTTTTTTGTGGGTACTGCTGGGCAGCAATAGCGAGGGATGCTCTCAGCACATATTCTGGAAACATCTGGCTCTGTGCTGAAGCGGGTGACACTTTGAAGCGAATTCTACACCAGTAATGGTACATGCACCCACAGCCTGAAGAATCCTAAATGAGAATGACAACTACAGTTATTTCTTGTGATGAAAAAATAAACACAAATGCTGCCCATTTCGCATATATCATAGAAATTGGGATTTCAGCTTTTACAGACTGACTGTAATTAGAAATGCAAGCACTGTGCAATGTCTAATCACTAAGAAATGACAAAAAGTTGGTTTTATGTGATTACTACTGAATAATCACTGATCTATGATTCTTAATTGATTTAATGTAATGTATGTATTTTCTAGGAAAGGAGGATTCTATTGAAATGACTCCACCGGACTAAAACGGTGTAAACAGTTTATTAAAGTCTTATTGTGTATTCCTTTTCCTTATTACGATGCTCACCAACCATGTAATTCTAATGTCTCAGACCCTGCAGTCTTTAGTCTTACAGAACTTCTATCGACTTTAACTAGACTTTTGCCTGAAGGCAGACTTGCCAGATCAGGCCCATAAAGCGCTAAAAGAGCAGGATTAAATTGCTAAAAGTATAAGTATTCCTAACTAGATTATTTGAGAGTGCAAGCAACCAGAAAATAATATCATATGGCAAATCAGGTACCAACTCCTGGATATAGCATTCATTTTTACATCTTTTTCTCATTGATCTTGAACTACGGGGCTTCTTAGCTATCCAACTGCCAGACTGAAAACAGGGTTTTAGTAAGAGCAAACTTCTGAAACTCAACCTGACGACTTGCACTGATGCATCAGAAAAGACATCTGGAAAGACTGGCAGTTATAACATCAGCTTTTCCTGCACCTGAGGATCTTTTCAATACCTAGACCAGACAGCTTTATTAATAAGGCATTGTGTTGGGTCTCAATAGCTCTGGATTCAGGTCATGGCTTTTTCATGGTTTCCTTTGTAACCTAGGGCAGCTGGTTTAAAAAGTCATCTTTATAACTTTTGAGCGGGTCTGAATACCATACATTCTCCCCTGCAGGCAATGTATTCACTGATATTTAATTTTCAGCAAGATTCAGAAGTCCAGGTTCCTTAGCAATTTCAATCATCTCACTCTTCACCTTGCAGTGTTCCAGTCCTCTCACCTGATTAATTGTATTTCTTGATTTGTTGGATTATCGTCATATTAGTATTACTTTAGATCCTGGGGAAGCAGCTCTGTACCCCCCAAATGGCTTTGTCCATACATACAGACTTTGTCATTGTGTCTTTAGGTATTAACACTGCTGTAAATACCTATGCTTGAATCACATTTGACAGCTCAGATGACTAAGAGATGCTTTCTTGGGCATTTTGCAGGAAGATTCCTGAGACAGTCCACTGGATGAAGACTACAAGTGTTTGGCCATTGCAGTACTGATCTGATAGATCTACTTCCAAATGAGGATTCCCAACATCTCGGTTAAGGCCAAAATTATGATCTTCACGTTCTCTGTTCACTTAAAAAACTTTTTTCCATCCAGACATGGCAGAGCTTGATTAACTGGTCATGTTAAATATGCCAGGTTGTTGGCCCTGGAATAATACACCTAAGACAGCTCTGCCCTTCTTCCTCTGCTTTCCAGGAAAGCCCATCTTAAATTTTAAGGCACCCTGTAAGGTCTACATCATGATTTCCTAAGGAAAAGGTTCTTTGGTGGACTACGATACTGTTTAATGTACATACTACCAAAGACAAAGATACACATTGTTTTCATACCAGGAAAATAATCTGAATAGACTAATAAAGAATTAATGTTTTACAGGAGCAAATGGGTATCTGCTGGTGCTTTGAATGCATCCATTTGTGTGACTTACACTGCAGCAGCAGCGGTCAGAGTAACCACTATTCATGAGAGGAGAGAAAAGGCTCGTGCTGCAGTGCAGCTCCACATTTCTCATCGTAAGCTGCCATTTCTCATGCAGGATCTTCCCCTACATGATGGGACCTTGCACTAGATCTTTCCTCACCGTGGTGCAGGGTGGAGAAGATCTGCTTTTCCTCCTTCCCATAGCCTCTCCTCCTGCAATTCTTCTGGAGTTGGAGGTCAGGGTGGTCTCTTAAGAGAGGTTCTGAGGAAGAAACCATTGGCAAGAGCTCTAACCATTAGGAAAAGCTTCGAAAACATGGAAGCATCCTTACTTGTGGCTGTGTTTGAGGTGCCCACTCTCAAAGCAAAATTGGTGCTCTGAATCCCAAGGGGCCAGAAATGTCATGCCTGAAGATTAAGAATCAATTGCATTAAGCATTTAAGTTGCTAGCTGTCATGGTTTTGGCTGGGAGAGAGTTAATTTTCTTCACAGTAGCTGGTATAGTGTGCTTTGGATTTAGTATGAGAAAAATGTTGATAACACACTGATGTTTTAGTTGTTGCTAAGTAGTTGCTACATAGTTGCTAAGCATTGCTAAGTAGTGCTTGCACTAGTGAAGGACTTTTCCAGCCTCCCATGCTCTACCGGGTGCACAAGAAGCCGGGAGGGGAGGGGGCACAGCCAAGAGAGCTGATCCAAACTGGCCAAAGGGATATTCCATACCATATGACGTCATGCCCAGTATATTAACTGGGGGGAGTTGGCCGGGGAAGCAGCGATGGTGGCTTGGGGACCGGCAGCATCAGTCAGCAGGTGGTGAGCGGTTGCATCACTTGTTGTTTGGGATTCCCCCCCACCCCCTCTGGGTTTCGTCTCTCTATTTTCCTTTTCATTATATTATTATTGTTGCTATTATTAGTAGTAGTATTACTATTACTGTTTTATTGTAATTATTAACTGTTCTTATCTCAACCCACGAGTTTCTTAGTTTTGCTCGTCCGATTCTCTCCCCAATCCCACCCGGGTGGGGGGAGTGAGTGAGTGGCTCTGTGGGGCTTAGCTGCTGACTGGGGCTAAACCACGACACTAGCGCAGAGTTAGACATCCTAGGAATGGTGTTTTACTAGTCAGCTTGCTCACTGTTGCCTGTGCAAGTGAAGAAGTATCAGCAAAAAGAGGGGACTCTCTGAACTTATGAACTGGTTGTCTCTACAGTGTGATCTACAGCCCTCCACCCCTTCATTCAGGTAAGAGCCCACCAAATGCTATGGCTCAGCTAAGTGGGAAAACTGTGCAAGCCATGGATGGTGACTATGGAGAACAACCCGGCAGACCTGCAGCTGTATAGCTGCTAAGGGAAGGATCTTTCCCCCCTGCAACACCCACTGCTTGGGAGATAAACCTCTGGCTAAGAGGTGTTCTGGAAAGGGCCCAGCCCATGCCCCTTGCTGCTGTGGGGAACCAGGAGGCGGGTGGGCAGCGACCCTGCGGGCCCTGAGCAAAGTGCAGAGGCCGTGCCCGCAGCACATGCAAACGCTCCCACTCCCCAGGGGCAAACCCCCAGCTCTGCTTCCCCAGCGGCAGCCTGAGCTATTAAATTAGCTCACTCATTTGTTAAGAGGATTTCAGGGCTCTGGATGATGGAATGGAAGTATTCCACACGCATACAGCCTCAAGGTCCCAGCTAGCTCACCCTCAACAGCTCCCTGCTCAGCTTACCCATGCTACGGCTCCTCCAACACAAGGTGCCTGTGTTTCTCCATCGGCGAGCAGGAAGGATAGGTGCATAGCGCAGCAAAGCCCCTGTACCTCAGGGATTACAATACCCAGGAGGTCTAAACCTTGCCCCTTCCTTTATCGGACTCTGGTAACAACTTGTATAAAAGTCCCACTTTGGCACACCGTAGCAAGTTTTTTGGCTTGTTTTCTCCTGTTCTGTTTTGCTTGGTACTTAAAAGCCTTAGCTGAGAGAAGGGTATGTCGGGACCCATTTAGGAACCTAAAATAAAAGGAAAGCCTGGATGCAATTCTATGTTTCTATGTGCAGGTGACAGGACAGGGACTTTACAGAACTTCAGTGCACGAACAGCAGTTCCTTAACTATCTTTTTCTGGCCCAGGACCGAAATCAACACCAAACTTTGAAGCCTGCCCTAGCTCCTGGTTTGTACAGTCTACAGACGCAGGAGAAAGTCCAAACTTCTGCTCATCAAGGCCCAGAGGGCTTTGCTGTGAATATGGCCTCGTATATCATCTACCAGACAGCCGAGTGTTTTCCATGGCGTAATCTGCTTCTGTAAAGAAATGCAGGTGTCACATTTATCAGCAGCGTTTTGCTTGTGGGCCACACACAAAAAAAAAA